>CM062805.1:1243548537-1243717535 GCA_031772625.1 Pinus tabuliformis | reverse complement strand
TTTTTGGTTTTAATAAATTAGGCAAAATTCTCAGTAGGTGACAACAATAGATTGAGTTGCTATAGTAGCTCTATGTTGTTGGGTAGGAGAGAGTTTAATGCATCCTATATTTGTTGTAAGAGGATTCTGAACGGGCAGTTAGATTCTCTTAGCTATAAAACAGGTGTCCATACGGATTGGGAGGGGTGTGAGAGTTTGTGAGGAAATTGAATATCTTGTAATCTCCTGTTTGATAATAAAGATTGCCGATGCTTATGTTTGGTGGACGTAGCCCAGAATGGTTGGGTGAACCACGTTAATCTTCTGTGTCATTTGTGTATGGTTTATTTGCTGTTGTTGTCTTTTGGTTTGCTGCGCACTGATTGCTCTAACAAGTGGTATCAGAGGCAAGTTGGAGGAGTGGCGCAACAGAGGTGTGGCAGGCTCACGTTGGCTGGAAGCTAGAGGAGCGTTGATGATTAGCATGGCTATGTGAGTTGCGTGTAGAGTCTGTTGTGGCGTGGCCAGATCAAACTGCGTGGTATTACATTACGCCCTATTTGGTTGAACGCTGTAAGCTGGTTGGTGTGTAGTGTTAACACGTCAATCTGCAACGTCTGACATATGTATAGCGCAGGACTTTTAACACGTCAATCTGCAGTGTTAACACGTCAATCTACAGCATTTGGAGTGTTATGCATGCAACACTAATCAACGAACTGTTGTGTGGCCGAAAGTTTGCTGCGGAAGGTGCGCTAGATGCTGCGTGCGTATACCAGAGCAGATTGGACCTGCGTATACCAGTGCATAGACATAGATCTTGTTCATTCAGGGATGAATAGTGACGGTGTTTGAAAGCGCTCCAAACGTATTGACAAAGACTGCGGATCGGTGGTGTATATTCCTTAGCGCGCGTAAGTCCTGGGATCTATGTGTATAGTCCTGGGATCTGCAGCGCGACAACCATCAAGTGATTGGAACGAGCTGGTGAGTAATACACGAATTTGCTGCCAAAACAAAAACATTGGCTGTTGGCGCGTTCTCTTACGGAACAGTTGCGCCACAGAACAAATTGGTGCAGTCCCGAAGGTAATAATCACGCCAGCGCGCTAAGAGCAGAATCGGCGTGGGATTTAGAGGTATACACGCGCCAATTATAAACACTTAACGCGATTTTCAGCTGGCGTGGTTGTTGTGTTGTTACGCAAGCGCCAAGCCATTTTGTTGTTTTACTGCGTGCCAATCCGTTTACATTGGTTTTTTTTTTAATTGTAATTTGAAATGCAAACAGCAAAGGGTTTTTTAAATATAAAGTAAAGGCAATATAAGGCATAGGCGGTTTTTTATTTATTAACTTCTTTTATTTAAAAGTTGGAATTGGAGATTCTTTGTTTTAAACAAGATGGAAAAAACTCAGAGTGCCCAATTTGAAATCGAGAAGTTTAATGGCAAAAATAACTTCGAGATCTGGAAGGTAAAGATGCACGATCTCCTGGTACAGCAAGGCATGGCAAAGGCACTGTCGGGAAGATCCAAACTGCCTTCCCCGTGACAGATGATGAATGGAATGAATTGGATGAAAGAGCCTTGAGCGGTATTCGACTGTGTTTGGCTAATGATGTTTTTCTTAACATCGTGATAGAGAAAACTTCTGCGGGTTTGTGGACGAAGCTGGAGAAGCTGTATATGACAAAATCCTTGACAAATCGGATTCTCCTGAAGTGGCAGCTATACAGTTTGCGAATGAAGGAAGGTACTTCGATTACTGATCACTTGAATGTTTTTAATACTCTACTAGTGCAATTAGAAAGCATAGAAGTAAAATTTGAATCCGAGGATAAAGCCATAACTTTATTGTGCTCGTTTCCTGAGTCATGGGATCATTTTGTTACGTCTATAAGTCTTAGTTCATCTGAAACCATTGAATTTGATGATGTCGTCGGAGCTTTGTTGTCCGAGGAGACTAGGAGGCGGTCGAATGCTGACACCTCTACATCAGAGGCAATGATGGCTAGAGGTCATTCTCGAGAAAGACACTCTGGTAAGCACAGCGATTCGCGTTCAAAGTTGAAAGGAAAGAAGAGTAAAGTAAAGTGCTGGTTTTGTGGCAAATCGGGGCACTTGAAGAAGGATTGCTGGAAGTGACAACAAACTTCTAAGGAAGCTTCATCGACAGAGAAGAAGGAAGCCAACACGACCGATATAGGTTCGGCATCTAGTTCAGGTATGAGTGACGAAGTCTTATCAGTTAGTTTGTCAAATCATGATCAACATTGGTTGTTAGATTCTGGGGCATCAAACCACATGTGTATTCATAGAGAATGGTTTAAGATGTATAGATCAGTTAATGATGGAGTCGTGTACATGGGTAATGATGTCACATCTAATATTGTGGGAATAGGGAGTATATAGCTGCAAATGTTTGATGGGACAACCAAAATGTTAACTGATGTAAGACATGTACCAGATTTAAGGAAAAATCTAATTTCACTGGGAGCACTTGACACAAATGGATATAAAACTGTCATTCAAGGTGGAGTAATGAAAATTTACAAAGGTATTTTACTAGTAATGAAAGCTAAGAAAGTAGGAAATATGTTTCAGTTAGAAGGAAGAATAGGGTCAGTTCATGTGTCTACTGTGTCTGAACATGACAGTAGTTCCATTCGCCTATGGCATCAAAGGTTGGGCCATATGAGCGAAAGAGGGTTAAAGATTCTAGCTGATCGCAAGTTACTTCCTAATCTAAGGTCTGGAAAGTTAGATTTCTGTAAACATTATCTGTTTGGCAAACAAAGTAAACAAAAGTTTAAAACAGGAAAACATACTAGTAGAGGAATACTTGATTATATCCATTCAGATGTTTGGGGTCCAGCACCTACAACCTCGTATGGTGGCTCGTCGTATTTTGTATCATTTATTGATGACTTTTCTAGGAAAGTGTGGGTCTACATGTTGAAAAGGAAGTCTGATGCTTTTACAGTTTTCAAGCACTTTAGAGCATTGGTAGAAAACATCACTGGTAGAACTATAAAATGTTTAAGAACTGACAATGGTGGTGAGTTTACTTCCAAGGAGTTTGACAACTATTGCAAGGATGTAGGGATAGAGAGACATAAGACTACTGTTTATACTCCTCAGCAAAATGGAGTTGTTGAACGCATGAATAGGACTGTTTCGGAGAGAGCACGGAGTATGTTGAGTAACGCTGGTTTGCAGAAGGAGTTATGGACAGAAGCGGTGGCTACAACTTGTTATGTGATAAATCGGTCACCTTTGACAGCGATAGGTTGCAAGATTCCTCAAGAGGTATGGAAAGGTCACCCTTGTGATTATTCTAAACTCAGAGTGTTTGGTTGTGATGCATATGCTCTAGCGCCTAAACATCAGCGCACTAAATTAGATCCAAAATAAAAAAGGTATATCTTTGTTGGGTATGGTGATGGAACAAAGGCATTTAGATTGTGGGATCCTACTACCCGCAAAATCATCATCAACAAAGATGTAAAGTTTGATGAATCCTCTCTTGTACAGTTAGATGTAGATAATAAATTGAAACAGGATGATGTATCTGATTTTTAGCACATTCAGTTTGACAACACTTCTAATGATAGTCATGATGACCATAGTTCAGATTCTAGTCATGAACAGGTTTCAGAATCAGATTATGAACAGGGTTCAGATGTAGGTCATGAATAGGTCTCAAATGGTGATCATGAAGAAGTTCTTACAGATGGTAGTCAACCAATGGTGGAAGCACCAGAAACATCCTTAAGGAGGTCTACAAGAATCAAACGCCCTCTGAAAAGGTATCATGATTATGTTACTTCAGCTGCATTTACCGCTAATGACGATGAACCTCTATGCTATTAGGAAGCTATAGAAGGTTTGGAAAGTGACAAATGGAAAGTAGCTATGGAGGACGAAATGATGGCCTTAGGTAAGAATGGCACATGGGATCTGGTTGAACTTCCCAAGGGCAGGAAAACTGTGCGATGTAAGTGGGTTTTCAAGGTAAAACGGGGTGTGAATGATATGGAGGACAGATACAAAGCGAGGCTGGTTGCAAAAGGGTTTTCTCAGAAAGTAGGCATTGACTTTCATGAGATATTTTCACCAATTGTTAAAATAGTTTCAATTAGAATTGTGTTAGTGTTAGTTGCTTTGCTTGATTTAGAATTACAGCAACTAGATGTTAAGACTGCGTTTTTACATGGAGATTTAGATGAGGAAATTTATATGGAACAACCAGAAGGGTTTGTTCAGCATCACAATAAGAAATTTGTCTGCAGGCTCAAGAAATCATTGTATGGTCTGAAGCAGTCGCCTCGACAGTGGTACAAGAAATTTGATTCTTTCATGTTGAGTCAAAAATATATAAGAAGTGAATATGATCATTGTGTTTACTTTAAGCAATTAAGTAATGGCATGTTCATTATCTTAGTGTTGTATGTTGACGATATGCTTTTAGCAAGCAAAAGCATTGAAGAAATCAACAGGTTAAAGACTCAGATGGCAAGGACATTTGATATGAAAGATCTAGGAGCAGCAAGAAAGATTTTGGGCATGGAGATTTTCAGAGACAGGAGCAATGGTAAGCTGTGGCTATCACAACAAAAGTATATTGAGAAAATACTTGTGAGGTTTGGTATGAACAATGTGAAGCCTGTGTCAGTCCCTTTAGCTTCCCATTTTAAGCTTTCTTCCAGTTTATGTCCTAATACAGATGAAGAAAAGGATTATATCTCTCGAATTCCATATGACAATGTAGTAGGATGTTTGATGTATGCGATGGTTTGTACTCGACCAGATATTTCACATGTAGTTGGGGTTGTCAGCAGGTATATGGAAAATCCGGGTAAAGAACACTCGTCAGGAGTGAAATGGGTGCTTTGGTATTTGAGAAGCACAATTAGTTATTGTATCATTTACAATAAGAGTAGTGAATTTGTTTGCGGGTATGTTGATTTTGATTTTCCAGGTGATTTGGATAAGAGAAGGTCAACTTCAGGGTATGTCTTTACTCTTGCAGTTGGAGCTATTAGCTGGATGTCAAAGCTACAAAACATTGTTGCTTTATCCACTACTGAAGTAGAATACATTGCTGCTTCGCATGCTTGCAAAGAAGCGGTTTGGCTGAAAGGTTTTCTTGGTGAGTTTGGTAGGTTACGGGACAACATCAAGTTACTTTGTGATAGTCAAAGTGCTATACATTTGGCTAAAAATCTGGCCTATCATAGTAAATCAAAGGATATTCCAATTAAGTACCATTTTGTAAGACAGGTTATCACTGAAAGGGGAGTCTCTCTTGAAAAGGTGCATACAAAGGAAAACTACGCAAACATGTTCACGAAACCAGTTTTGTTAGAGAAGCTGTGTTGGTGTTTGGCTTCTCTTGGCTTGCAGAAAAAATAAATAATAAAGAAATAGGGTATCAGGCTATTTGTTGTCAAGGTGGAGATTGTTGAGATTTTCGGTTTTAATAAATTAGGCAAAAATCTCAGTAGGTGACAACAATAAGATTGAGTTGCTATATTAGCTCTATGTTGTTGGGAGAGAGTTAATGCATCCTATATTTGTTGTAAGAGGATTTCTGAGGCAGTTAGATTCTCTTAGCTATAAAACAGGTGTCGATACAGATTGGGAGGGGTGTGAGAGTTTGTGAGGAAATTGAATATCTTGTAATCTCATGTTTGATAATAGAGATTGTCGATGCCTATGTTTGGTGGACATAGAGTAGAATGGTTGGGTGAACCACATTAATCTTCTGTGTCTTTTGTGTATGGTTTATTTGTTGTTGTTGTCTTTTGGTTTGCTGCGCACTGATTTCTCTAACAATATGAAACACTTCAAAGAATGGGAGGCAATTTCTTAATTCCTGGGCGTAAATAAAAAAATATATAGCTATCGGACATAACTTAAAGCTTAAAAGACCACAAAAAAAAACACACGTGAATGCTGTTTAAAAGAAGTGGATCTGATTAATATACAACTTTAATACTAAAATTTTAAAAGATGATAAAACAAAATAATACAAAATTAATAACAATGATTTAGACAATAGCATAACAACATAATCTTAAATATGAGAAGAAAAATCCATTAAAAGGGCTATTAAATACGAATACTCTTTGTTTAGTCAAGTAAGAGTGGAGCCTTTTATTAACTGCAAGAAATATTACATATATTAAATGTCTCTACAAGTGTTAAGACCAACAAGGGCTAACCCAATGAAGATTAACCCGAAACAAAATCGAAACCTTATGCCTTAGTCTTACATCTAAACCTCCACCCATTATCCAACCTGATGGCCATTCAATAAGACCTTCCGTGATCCAACAGTCTTTAAAGAAATCGCTTCGGAGATATGTGTGACCTTTACCAGCTTTACGAAGCCGACAGGGTAAATAAATTGTCAATGTATAAACAATCAAGTCCGTTCTTGGCCTTAAACTCCTCCCATGTTGAAACCTGATGTCCCTTCGATCCAGATCCCATAAGATCCTACGACTACGAACACTATCACCTCGGCAACAAGCGCCCCTTTTACAAAGTTCACGGACCTGATAAATATTATGAGCCATTGGTTTATAAATATTCGGGTCCTATCTCAAACTTAACCTTCGATTACTTTTAGAACCCGAAATCCATACAATTAGGTTCCGGTTGATCTGACTTCCCTCCGCAATATCGGATTAGAAACTTGCATGGTTTTTATCCTCTTTCATAGACCCAATGAAGATTATGAACCACTAATCTAAAATCTTCGGGTTTTCTTGATTAGTTAACCTTTGGTCACTTTCCCACCTTATATCTAAATGATGGCGAAGGCTATCAAGCTCTGTGGTTGGCGACCTGCTAGGAAGCCTGCTGTTTACCAAGTGCCCCTTCCCTGTAGAAAGCTATGTTTTACACATTTTTGAAGGATCAACGGTTAAGAAAGAATTTCTCTTCTGCTCACTCCTACCTCCATTCATCTTCTTTCTTGTTCATTCATGATAGTCTAGAAGTTCTCCATGCATTTGGCTACCTATGTTTGACAATCCCCACGCAATTTGCAGGAGGGTGTCGAATCCCAAGCATACTTGTTGTAACTTTATTTGCATAACACTCCTTCATTCACCTAATGATCAACTAGCATATTGGCTTTCCTTCGCACATGAATGAAGCTAACTGTTCTGAGGGTTTGTAGGTGGATATGAATGCGTTGAAAGACCTGTAAAAGCTGCCAATGTTTTGAAACTTTTCCCGGTGCTTTAACATTACAAACCTTCTTGACCGCATTAATAATCAATTCAGAGTCTGCTTCAATGATGGCATTATGTAAATTTGACTCAACCAGTATCTCCAGGCATTGCTCTAAGGCCATGAGCTCCTCCATGTTATTAGTGGCAGTCCCCAAATCACTGTGAAAGATAACCTTAATGCACCCCTGCTCATCTCTGATGACCCCTCTAAAAGCAACCATCCCTGGGTTAGCTTTAGAGGCTCCATCTAAATTGAATTTCAAGAAACCATGAGGAGGAGGTTGCAAGATGTCTTTGCTAGCATTTATTTGTCTCACACCCTTGTTTATGCTCTCAGGAACTAGCGAATTGATACCTAGATGCAGCATTATATGAGAATCCTGGGGAAGAGTAGGATCCTTAGGAGGTCTTCCTAAAAGGGCTCCAACAGTGTCTTTGAGCTGTCTTAATATTTGTGCAATAATGTTATGGATTGAGCCAATTTTATTCTAAAAAATCCTGCCATTGCGTTCTTTCCAGACATCCCAGATTAAGAAGGTTGGAACCAATGTCCAAGCTTTGTTGATGAATTCACTGCCTGAGAAGTCTTTTCTCCAATTCTTCAAGGTGTTGGTAATACTGAGTCTATCCCTATCAGTCTACCTGAAGGTTGAGGCCACCCAATCCCACGAGGAAGAGGCAAAAGGGCAGAGGTTGAGTAAGTGTTTGTTGGAGAGGTAAATCCCCTCTACGAATAGAGGCGATCCCTACTAGCCCAGCAAGGGTCTAGCAACAATCAGTCAATGCTACTATGCAAGTTCCTAATTGCAATTAAACAAGAGGTAAAGAGCACCTACTTGGATTCCAGCACTGTTGTTTGATGAAGAGATGCCACCTTCACTCCTTCGCTCTGGCTGGTCACGATCCTCCGTGATCTCCGCGAATAGACACCTGCACACACGAAGAGGAAACAAACACAAGCGTGAAATCTAATAAAAGCAACCATACATCAGTCAGAAAAGATGTAATTCACATTTAACCATTGCATAGACAAATGATAATGGAACAATAATAGTAGTCATCTATTATTAATCAAGCAGAGAAGAGTACAACCAAATGTTTTGACGTCGGTATCCTTCTCAGGAGGGGCCAGTTAGCAAGTGTCTCAAGCATTCACCTTTGGAAATGATTCTCCCAAGACAAGAAACTCTCTCTCACACACAAGAAACACAACACAACCTTCCCTAAGCTATCATACACTTCCACACCTATCACACCAAATACCTATAGTAGCAGCAATCTGAGCACTATAAGCTCTACACAATCCAAGCTATTCAAAAACTAGCTGCTCATGGTAATGGTGGAAGTTTATATAGGAGAAGGAGCCTCCTAAAAGGGTGGAAGGATGAGCTTATCCTTAAGGGAAGTAGTTGCAAAGGGTCGAACAGACATGCCATAGAAGGGAGTCGATACTCACAAGGCCAACAACCAAGTCTGGAGTTATCTGGAAGGCTGGCTGTTGGAACAAATTCGCCAAAACTGGATCAGCGCGGGTGCATAACTGGTCTGGCACACTGACGTCGCAAAGACATAATGGAAAAGGCTATGTCAACGCGGGTAGATACGAACAGGGACTGCGCTGGTCATGAAATTCGATCAGCGCGGAAAAGTCGTGTGCTTCCGCGCTGGCAGCGCACGTGGTCTGTTGTGAAGCACCAGTCATCGCGGATATTTAAGAAACAGACGCGCTGATGAGGAAAACTTTGGAAAAGTGGGTTTTTGGCCAGTTCAGAAGGCATGAACTTGATTATTCTGAATTCTTGACACAGTAGGGTGACTGACAGGGAGACAGTGACAAATTACTGTGTAATAGATGCCCCCTAAAGCATGAAGACCGAGAGAGTGGGAGGGGTGAAATGCTTTACAACACTCGCCGAACTGGAACACCACCAGGAAGGACCGAATATCTCTGATAATCAAGTACATGCAGTCTAGGCATGGGTGCAGCCATCCGAAAGACATGCGAAAAGGTCTGTGGAATGGACACAGCCACCCAGCTAAAGAGACCAGACTAATGATAAGGTATGGTCGCAGCCATCCATGACGACTCAGGTATGGGCGCAGCCATCCATCAATGAGTCATGTAATGATCATCCACAAAATCGCAACCTGGACCATAACAGACAGAGATCCAGGGTCTTGCGCTCCGTCCCGATCCGAACAAAGTACAAGTCCAAGCATGTGGATACATGAGCTAAAGTCGAACATGCATGAACATCGTATGATTACCAGTCAATGATGAAAACTATTAACAGACGCGAGAGGTACCACCATTAATGACAATGGTCCTCAAGGTACTATAGGTACAATCTGCGGCGTGCGAATCAATGAGCTGGTGTCGAACACCCGCAGAATCATTCGATCGGAGGCCAATAATGAAAACCTCGCGTCGAACATGAAGAACCTGCCATTGAGGCATGCAGGCCCTAAGGCACCTGAAGGGAGTCTCTAAGTCACCTTCCCGGATAATGAGCTGAAGTCGACAGGAAGTGACCTTGATCGAAGGTGGGCCATAATGTTTCCCACATCATCGACACGAGACAGAGGTAAAATGATTTGTGTGAGATAGCAGATGAGGTTGTATTATTGCAGAGGTCAACTTCTCTTGAACATATCGGCGGCACGACAGTGGATTTGGCAGTATTTGACATCAAATGAGCAGAGGGTATGAGGACGATGGCAATGAGCAAATGAGAGGCCAAATAGGATAACCCGTACCCATGGAGGTCAGTGTGAAACAAAATGAGAAATTCCCACCCGACACGAATGCAGACCAGTGCCATGTTCAAGAGCGACATACTGCCGACGCAACAATTGCAGTTCCATTTTCCCCACCATTTTTGGCAGGTACCCCGGTTATTTTTAGATGACAAGCTTGACGGGGATAGCATATGCTTGAAGAGTGTCATTTCGACAATGCCTGATGTCATCAAGTGTTTAACGAGCCTGACAAAGGAAAAACTCGGCGTCTTTTCTTGTTTAGAGAGTGTGAAAAGACCGCGGAAAAGGAGACTCCAGGGGGGTCCTTTTTCATACTGTTGTGTCTCTCGAGCCCGAAAAAGTATAAAACAATGCTCGAAAGAACCGCCCGATCATTACGATCGAGGAGTACTTTTCGTAAATAGTGCCTTTGACCCGAAAAAGTAAAAAAGCGGTCGGAAACACGTCGTTTTAGGGCCAATAACGAGTGCGAAACGACAAACACCCGGCAATCTTTTAAGTTACTCGGTCAGAAAAAGAGCTTAAAACGACCGCGTCTCGTTCCCTTTAACGAGCTGAAAGGAAGCTCGGCCATCTTTTCTTGTTTCATGTCGGAAAAGAGCTCAAAGACGACATTTTTTGGGACCAAGTGATTTTAGCGATTCGGAGGACCTGCACAGTAAAAAATACCCGCATAAATCCGTTCGACATGTTAAAAACATTTTAAAAACATGCATAAAGACATAAGACACTGACAGAAGTGCTAAATCCATGGTAAAAGCATGACAAAAACCCACATTCGCAAAATCTATAGTTAATTGAGCCATTTTTACTATAAATAAAAGGGTAAATAGTCATTTTTACCATTGTTACCATATTGAGCCTTCGAGAACGTTGTGAAGCTGTGAAGTTAACGGAGCGAGTTCTTCCCCGTGCGGACACCATTCGTCGAACGGCTTGATCCAGGTAGGTTCCCCTTGCCATGCGCTCCATTTTGAGTCCTTTTGGTAGCATTTTAACGGTGGAATTCGCCCTTTTGGGCAAATTCTTTGAGCGTGGATGCGCTCTCGGTCAGCGCGGATTTCCCGCTCGGGGCCGCGCTGATCGATTTAAAATTACACGTACCACCTTTTGGGTCACCGCGGAAAACACGTGTGCTTCCGCGCTGACCCAATGAAAAAACACAGGGGTGCCATTTTCAGCGCGACTGTTTTAAAAACAGTCGCGCTGGCGCGGAAAAATATGAATTTTTATAAAATGAATGTGAATTTTTCCACAAACGGCGATCTAATGTTTCTTCATGGCTTTGCAGGGCACAATGGCTTTTGTATGGCAAGAGAGAGCCCACGATAACGAAGATATAGCCGCATATGCACTTGCCAAATGCCGGAATGCAATGCGGGCATGCGGTTTCCTGAAGTTCTTCCTGACTCCGCGCCTGAGAGCGCAACCTGACTTGCTGGAGTTCCTGATCAGATCTTGGAACCCAATAGACGGGAAATTCACCATCCGCGGTCAATACATCGAGTTCGATGCCTCGGATATCTATTTCTTGACTGGTTTGTCACGCCGGGGCGAGAGGCCCATCCTGGAGGGGCAGCGACCCAGCGGCGAGACTCTAGACCAGCTGATGGCTAGAGTATGCCCAGGAGCTGAAAAAACATGGAGCGGGAAGGTTGCTATCTCGACAGTGCGGGCGGGACATGCCTCAACGCACAATACTCTTCCTAGTGACACGAGCAGCGGGTTCCTTGGCCAATCATGAGGCCTCGAAGAACCAACCGTTGCTAGCTCTAGAGTGCCTACAGCCCACCATCTTTGACTGGGCGACTGCTGTGACCGCTAGTATGAAGAGGCAACTAAGCAACTGCCGTCGTGGAGAGACGAAGCAGTTTGCTTATGGGTCGCTTCTTCTTCCGCTCATGCTGGAGCGGGTGTCGGTTCTACAGCTACAGACGATGGCTGTGGATCCACCTAGAGGTCCCCGGGAGACGAGGGCCAGTCGATGGGCCCGTGTCATGCCACGTGGAGGTGGTGGTCACCCAGTATCTTGGGGAGTGTACTTCAGAGAGTGGTTGGACCGCTAGGTTGTCATTGTGGAGGACTGGCCATATGCCGGCATGGACTTCCGCAATGATCCTGACATGCCACTGCCTGCAGGAGAGCATTGGGATGATGGAGGTATGTCACTTGATCTCATTTTAACATTTTTTGATGTTTTTGGTTTTTCATGCACATGTCTTAATAAATGTCACTGTATGCAGATGTGGGACCTGTGAGACCTGTTGGCCTAGCCCCAACGGCACGGAGAGAGGGGCCAGAAGCTGGAGCCCTGGCCTTAGTTCCTCCAGGAGTGGATACGTCGGAGACTGTGGCTCGCAACCTCGAGGGTTTGCTGGAGGGAGTGCCGGATTACCAGGGGGTCAAGGAGGTTCCAATAGAGCACCAGATCCACACAGTGGGGGTGGCACCCAGGATGCACTACCTTTTCAGGTGGGTGGCACGAGCCGCTGTATGCTATAGAGAGCATAACCCTGCACATTAGTCGCCTAGGTTTACTTCCACTGATGTTTTGAGAGACATATGTCTCGGATGTACTGAGGACAGTGACTCTATTTTTGACATACACATTTATTTTTTAGCGCCTTAGTGCGCCACACGATATATATATATATACATACTGGTTTTTGGATGGATCTTGTTACATATGATGATGTTTTGTTTATGCTATGCAAATGTTCAGTACAAATGTAATCTTATGTATGAATTGCACAACATATGACCCATATATTTTAATTTTTTAAATGCAAGCTTAAAAGCACACACAGCACGCATGCAAACTATGCTTGGGAAATATCTTATTTACATATGTTTTACTCTATTATGCTTTCTATGCTTTCTTGTATAATGTTTATCTATTTCGTAAATGTCTGTCTAACACATGATTTGCCAATGCATCAGTCAACGTGTTTAATCGTCTCGGAATATGTTGATATGTGATATAGTCAAAATTCCTTTCTAACAATCTGACACGTAGATACAACCTTAGGATACGTTGGTCTCTGACGGAATATCGCCCGTTGAGTTGATGAATGACAAGCTGGGAGTCCAGGTTTACCATCATTGCACGAATGCCGAGATCAACTGCTTCGGCTAGTAGCTCAATTACGGCACTGTATTCGGAAACATTATTAGTGGTATGACCGAGGCAGACACCTTGAAGATCTAGCAACTCTCCGTGAGGATCATAGATCGCCCACGCCGCAGAGGACAAATTGCAGGTACTACGGCAGGCGCCATCAGCGAAACCAACATAAGGTGCACTAGACATCTGCACAAGAAGAAGAAACACAATAAGAGGCAAACACGTCTTCACACCAAAGCAAAACATGAAATCATGCACACAAAACACACTAAACATGCGTATGTACAAACTGAGTGCACGAAGTCATGCATAATATTTCTTCAAATATAGCCCGTTGCAGGGCTTGTCAAGAGGATTTCCTTCGTAATCAATCAACTCATATGCGCCCTTTTGTAAAACTCTTTTCATGATATAGGGACCTAGCCACATGGATTCGAGTTTTCCTGCCCCCAGCTTATCTTTAGCTTGATCATAGAGCAGTACTAGATCTCCCTCAACGAAGGAACGAGGATGAATGTTCTGGTCAAAGTGAGCCTTGACTCTCTTCTTTTGCGCTTCGATAGCCAGAGAAGCTAAACGACGGGTCTCGTCTAACCGTTCTAGGTAAAGAAGCCGTTCCTCCACCGGAGTGGTGTTGGGAAGCAACTCGACAGCTAATTTCAACGAAGGAATCTCACATTCGATGGGAAGGGTGGCCTCCAGTCCGTAAACCAACTGAAACGGAGTGAAACCGGTGGCGTCCTTCAAAGAAGTTCGGTAGGCCCACAAGGCTGGGAACAACATCAGATGCCAATTAGACTTGTGCGTATTGATGGTGCGTTGAAGCATAGTGATCAAAACTTTGTTCACTGCCTCAACTTGTCCGTTGGATTGTGGATAGTACGGTGTCGAACTATCTTGACGCAAGCCTATTTGGGTCGTTATTTCCGTCATCATGTGATTACGGAAATTCTTTCCGTGATCTGTGACAATAGCCTGAGGGACTCCGAAATGAGTAATGACATGATTGAATAAAAACTGCGCCACTGTGTAACCATCTTCGTTCAAAGTAGGCATCGCTTCGGCCCACTTGGTGAAATAATCCACGGCAACGATGATGTACCCATGCCCCCGAACGAGGGTTACAGGACGTATAATCGATGCCCCATTTCGCAAATGGACCTACGGTGACAACAGGGTGTAGTGGTGCAGGAGAAGCACGCATTTTCCGGTGGTATACTTGGCATTCATGGCATGCGCGAACGGCAAGAATGAAATCTTTGAAGATAGAAGGCCAAAAGTAACCAGCACGGAGAATTTTCTGGGCGGTAGCATATCCGGACATGTGACTGCCACAAGCACCAGAGTGGCAGTCATTCAACACCCGCTCAGCTTCCTCGAGAGTCAAACATCGGCGGAGAACAGAATCAATGCTGAGGCGGTATAGGGTATCGCCCAAAATGCGATAGGGTTGAGCTTGGTGACGAATTCGCCGTCGAGCATCTTTCGATACGTTCGAACGGAAGGAAGACGTCTACAAATATACGATAATGTCCCCGTACCACGGGTCGAGGGTGCTGATGAGAAACAATGTTTCATCCGGGATATGCTCCTCCGGACGAGATGGTGCAGAGTGAGATGGTAAGGAACAGAGCAGTTCAGCAAAGACCAGAGATTTCTTAGACTTGGCCGCAGTGAATTCCAAGTCAAACTCTTGGAGGATTACAATCCACTTCGAGTATTTGCCCCCCAGCAGCTGACGTGACAAAATGTAGGTCATGGGGTTGCAATCAGAGATCACGGTCGTTGTGCGCAACAGGATATAATGCCGGAATCATTAGACGGCACAGACAGCTGCCAATGCCAACTTCTCGACATGTGCCTAGCGAGTTTCCGTATCCAGAAGATTGCGACTAAGATAATAGATAACGTGCTCGGTGCCGGCATCATCATCCTGCACTAGAACCATGCCGATGGTGGTGTCAGCGACAGCTAGATAGAGAGTGTAATCACGGTGGTAGTTCGGAGGTCTTAAGAGTGGAGCCGAGACAAGAAGGTCTTTAAGGCGCTCGAAAGATTCCTGAGCGATAGCATCCCAACGAAAGGGTGTGTCTCGCTTTAATAACCGTGTGAAACCCTTAGCCACCTCGGCATAGTTTGGAATGAATCGTCTGAGAAAATTAGCTTTACCCTGTAAGCTCTGCAATTGCTGCAAAGAGGCAGGGGGAGGAAGATTCCAAATGGCCTCGACTTTGAGGGGATCCAGACGGATGCCTTCCTGGGAGACGATGAACCCGAGTAGTCGGCCAGATTCTACGCAGAAGACACACTTGTGCGGATTGAGTCGAATACGGTAGTGTCGACAGCGGAGAAAGATTTCGCGTAGATGAGATGGATGGTCTTGACGCTTAGCTGAATGAGCTGGAAGGTCATCCAGGTAAGGCTATACGATGTGTCGAATATCATGAAAAGCATAGGACATCGCACGCTGGAAAGTGGCCCCAACATTTTTGAGACCGAAAGGAAGCTTCTTATAAGCGAAGGTGCCCCAAGGACAAATGAAAGCTGTCTTATGCTGGTCTGCAGGGGCTATGTTGATCTGATTATAACCAGAGAAGCCGTCCATAAATGAATAAATTTCACTCCCTGCGCAGTCATCGATAAGCTGATCAATGAAAGGCGTAGGAAAGTTATCTTTTGGACAGGCACGATTGATATTGCGGTAGTCAACACAGACCCGGATAGTGCCCTGCTTTTTATTCACAGGGACTATATTGGACACCCACTCCGTAAGGGGGATGGCATAGATGAAACCAGCTCGAAGAAGCTTTTTGACTTCGGCCTTGATGGCTGCAGCCTTTCGAGGGTGCACTGGACGTAAGCGCTGACGAACAGGCTTAATGCCTGGATAAGTAGGTATTTTGTGCACCACAATACTAGGGTCGATGCCAGGCATTTCCTTGTAAGACCATGCGAAGACATCACGGAATTCACGAAATAAAGCGGTATAAAGTTGAACTTCCTCAGGGGTGCATGTGACTCCGATGAAAATATTCTCGACAATCCCTGGTTTGACAGAGATGTCGATAGGCTGGGTCTGCGTGATGTTACCCATATTGCCTTCCGAAGACACTTGATATAGCTGAACAGGTGTTTGGAGAGGCGGAGATGGGACACATGAAGCAAACCGCTCGAGACATGCGACCATTTCCGAATGTGGAGGGAGAAACGAAGAGCGATGGTGGTGATCTAACCAACGGAGCTCTTCGAGAGACATAGTCTCTATAATGGCCTCATCGGAGGGAAATGTTTCCTTTAGGGGATCCGAAGTGGCCTCATCTCCCAGCCAAGGGAAATGATCATATGAATCGGGAATGCTGCTTAGAAAAGCAGGTTTAGGAGGGGTAGCCGATGCAGCGACAATCTCGATGTAGTTGAGCTCGGCAGGACTCAACGGCATCATATCACCCCAAGAGTCTTCCTGATTCAAGGGAGGAAGAACCCATGGATCAGAACGTACTGAAATCATGTTAACAGGGGAAAGATTCGGAGGTGGGAGGGGAAAGACTCCCATTAAGGAGGGATCTTTGAACAGTCCGGCACCCACACTCACTAACGACTTGGAGGTATGCTCCACGAATGGCACATTTCCTTCAGAAGAGGAAGCAAAAAAGGACAGCTGGTCCACCGTGACGATTCTTCCTTGATGGGGGAAGCGAATGACACGGAACAAGGAGGAAGCCACGGCTTGCATGGCGTATGTCCAGCTTCGTCCAAGGAGGAGGTTGTAAGTGAGATTAGCGTCAACAACTTCAACCTCGACCTCTATTGTTTTCCCTTCTAAAGAGATAGGCAATCGTGGGAGGATACCATATGGACGAGATTCTCTTCCGTCGAAAGCTTCCAGGGTCATAGGAGACTAGCTCAGAGCAGGAGAACCAATAGCCTTCCAGCAAGCAACTGACATGATGCAGGTTGAGGCACCCTCATCAATGACTGTACGATGGATCGTTTTGCCGTTGATGAGGACCTGTATAAGGAAAGCCACCTGATGAGGCAGTCTCTGTATAAAACCCTCGAGATCAAAAGAAATTAAATCCGAATCTGCCGGGTCGATGCCACCAATTGCTGATAGCAAGGACTTCCTCTGGGAGGGGCAGCTCTGGAGGACTTCTAATGCGGACATAGCAGACGGAGCCTGAGCTAAGTCCTCGACAATGCTATAGTGCTGGGCAGCACGAGCATTGGGGTTATAAGATGACTTCCTGAGTACACCTTTGGGAGGGGGTCGGGGGATCGTCTCAGTGCTGGGCCGTTCGATGTGAAGGGGACCAGAACTGGACGGAGGAGTGCTGGAGGGAACCTCCGGCTCTTTCCTGGCTGGAGATGGATAATCTTTCGCTCGAGTTGAAACATGGATGGGAATCGTTCCAGCCATGAACACTTGAGAACCGAACGAGGAAGAGGATTGAGAGGGATCTGCCACCATTTGGGTCTGCTGGGAAGGGAAGGGCTCTTTTAGCACAGCAGGAGGCCCCGGAGCACCTTTCAAAAGTCGACTAACCTCGGACCGTCTTGGGCAATCCTTGGTGTAGTGATCCTCATCGCAGATGAGAGAAGGATACTTAGGCTTTCGTTTAGCTCCTTCTTCGGAGGGAGGTTTAGGAGGGTCCTGCTTGGGCTGTCCAGATTTATCTTTAGCCTTCCCTTTCTTTTTCCCTTTTGAGGATTTGTCTGCCGCGGTGGACTGAACGGCGTTTACCTTAGAGGTACTCCCAGAAATTGATTGGCCCTGAGAAGCATTTTCATTAGAGGCGTTCTGTTTCTGCTTCCCAGGGTTCGCAGCCGATTTCTTTGATGACGAATTCACAGAACCAATGACTCCATCAACAGAAGGCTTTGGTGGAGCCTTGGGCTGTCCGGGCCTCGGGGCATCTGGCAAATACTCACACAAAGTACCCAACTGAGAATACACTAAGTCGAGGTACTGAGCTCGCGTGATTGCTTGCTCTTCAGTTACACACGCTCCCATTGCAATATCTTTTGCAATCTTAGGGACAAAGGAAGTTGTGAACCAATCGGTCAGGAGTTGATCAGGAATCCAGAATTTGATCAAGCGACGACGCCTTCTCCATTCATGTATATGATCAAGGATGTGCGTAGCCGTATCCTGCTTGAGAGACGTGAGAAGGTGCGTCCCAGTCTCGTACCGAATGGGCAACTGAAAATGAGTCAAGAAGGCCATAGCCAACGAGTTGAAATCTTGAAACATGTCGCGATTCAGTTCGATGTACCACTTAGCGGCTGACCCAGTGAGAGTTCTCTGAAAGAGGCGAAGCCGGATAAAATCATCAAGCCATGAGTTTGATGAACACCAAAGGTGATAAGTCATTACATGGGCCTGAGGGTCTTCACCAGCCTTGCCATCAAACTTTGGACAATCACCTTGTATTTTGTTCGGAACCGGTGGCCAATACGAATTATGCAAAATAGGATCATTTGTTAACTTGGACACATCAGGCAGTTCCAACGTTGCTAAGAATGGTAGCTGCGGGTTAAAGGACATTTGTGGCTGCGGATTCAAGGCAACATTAGGGTTCCAACCAGATGGTGGATGCCCCCACGAACTCTGTCCAGACGGGCCTGGCCCAAAAGGGCCTGGCGCGTAAGAATTTTGTCCCGATGGACCTGGCCCAAAAGGGCCCGGCGCATAGGGACCTTGTCCGTAAGGGTTCTGTCCATACGGATTCTGGCCATATGCAGACGGCTGTCCCTGTGTCTGCCCCCCAGCTCCCCATGTATTAGCAACTTGCCCCACAGGTGCAGCATACTGATAATTTTGGTAAGGAGTGACCTGTGGTTATTGATAATTTTGATAAGGAGCAAACTGAGTTTGCCCCTGGGGTTGCTGGTAGCCATATGGTTGCTGGGCCCCATATTGAGCCTGATAGGGAGGCTGCATCTGGTACGAAGGTTGAGGCTGAGGCCCACCTTGCATTTGATAACCCGTTTGAGTTTGAGGCCCAGAGTAATGTCCTTGAACCGGCTGGGGTTGAATCATCTGTCCCGAAGGTTGACTTGGTTGGATTTGAGATGGACCTGGTTGGCCAGCAGGGTGGACTTGCTGGGTGCCAGGTTGTCCGTGGACCACCAAGGGTTGTCCTTGCGGAACGGATGACTGAGCTGGCTAGACAGCTGGTTGACCTTGAGGTTGGCCAGCTTGTCTAGATGGGTGATAAGGGCGGACAACGAGTTGACCTTGCTGCATGGAAGGTTGGCCCGTCTGTCCCCCAGGGTGCGCAGACTGAGCAGAGGGATGGGCTTGCTGTATAGCAGGCTGCCCCCCCTGGTGCATAGGCTGAGCAGTGGGTCGGCCTTGCTGTATAGCAGGCTGCCCCCCTTGCCCAGAAGGATGCATGGATTGAGTAGTGGGTTGACCCTGCTGAACGTAGGGCTGCCCACCCTGCCCAGTAAGATGACCAAACTGGGAAGTAGGTTGGCCCTGCTGTAAGTAGGGTTGCCCCCCCTGCCCAAGAGGATATCCCCGCTGGACTGCTGGTTGATTTTGAGGAGTATAAACTTGCCCAGTTTGTCCAGATGGGTACCCTTGCTGGAAACCGGGTTGGCCTTGTTGATTGTAAGGCTGCCCTGGTTGTCCAGTTGGGTAACCTTGCTGGGTACCAGGTTGCCCTGGATATCCAGTAGGTTGACTCTGATATGAATACGACGGACCTCCAACGGCCGAGGGTTGTCCCGGGTGGGGTTGTCCCTGTGGGGCCCCAGATTGTCCTGGGTAAGGCGGGCCATAAAGTGGTTGCCCTTGCGGGGTTTACACATAAGGCGGCTGGCCTTGATTGGGTGGTCCTTGGGGCTGTCCGGGAGGATTCCGGCGCCCATGAAAAACGTGAGTAACGTCCAACGGTTCCTGGTTCTCTTCGAAAGGACGACGAGGCAGGGACAAAACGTTCTTGAGGTACTGACCGTTAGCGTCATAATAAAAGAGTGGACCTTGGTAATCTGGGTCCACAATGGGCTGCCCATGGGCATCATACGGCCCTGCTCCTGGAACACCACCAGGAAAGGGCTGAGCATTTTGTGTAGGATCAATGACTCCAGATGAAACCCCTGGCTGGCCCTGACTGTAAGAGGGACCAGCTCCAGGGTTTGTAGATGAGGATGCTGTGACAGCACTGACGACCGGAGTCGAGTGCGCTACACAAACGGTTGGATTGGTGGGAACTGAGGTAACAGGCATATTAAGACCTGAAGTAATAGGTGTATTAAGAGGTCGCGAAATAAAGGGCCCCGTGGTGGCAATAAGACTAGGATCCCATATAGTCGTAGAAGTAGTTCTAGCAGCTATCCTATCCCTCATTGACTGATATCGTGGAGGGAGTGGAGAGGAAGCCGGGATCGGAGTTTCAATGTCTGTCACCACGGGTGTCTCACCTGTGCTGGAAAATGTCTCATCCATGGGGGAAGTAGACATCGGAGACGACATACCGAGCGGGGTACGAGGGGTATAATCGCTGTCAGGCTCCCAGATAGGATTCCAATCTTCTATGTAATCTTCGTCGCCCGGGGCACGTACGTTGATAGGCTGGATACTCGAGACAATGGGAAGAGTATCGCTTACAACTGGTACCTCTGGAGCAACATAAGATGGAGAACCTTGATCACTTGGACCGGGAGTCGACGGATTAGCCAGGATGACAAGACCCCTTAGAAAACCTAAAGAAAACTAACGATAAAGACCCTACTCAAAACTAACGCACACAAGATCTAACCAGGTGATGTTATCGTGGTCGAATAAATTTTAAGACACAAGAACCAAACTTGACCTTTTCATGTTTCGAGAGTCGAGAAAAGGATGAAAAGATGACTCCAGTCTCCTTCGAATGTTTAATGAGCACGAAGTGACAAGACGCTCACAGGCAGCTTTTCATTTAGGGAGTCCGAAAAGGATCAAAAGTGACTGCTCTGGAGACTCTAGGTATAGGGTTTACCAAGCGACCCGTAAAACTGCTTATACACCTTAGCAATCGTATGAGAGCCAAGGACTTTCCGTACTGCAGTCAATCTTCCCGAATGCTGTGTTCGGTGTGTTACGGCTCACAAGGCGGCAGACTCGGCTTCCTATGGATAAAGGATAAAAGCCTAGTGGGGTCTCCCTATATACGCGACGGTACGTGGGAGCACAGTCCGTGTTAGACCACTATCGAGTCACAGAAGGAGGAATCACCCAACCATAATGTGAAACAATAGTGACTATGTTTAAAGACGCCGGAACACGTCTCTAACCTAGACCTCTAGATGTTTGCATTTAGTTCCAATGCGTTTTTAGGTTAATTCAGTTCATTTTATGGTTGATCTTGAAATTAAGTTTCGGTTTCAGGCCCTATCATATGGTCTCTCACAATTTCCTAGATGCAAGCTATATGCCAAAGAATACCATTTTGTTCAATGAATTCTAACTATGAGAAGGTTAAGAGCTTTTCAATCAAACAAAATGAAATCAAACTATCAAACAACCTAATGCAGCTAATGACAAAGAAATGAAATTTTTCTTTTTTTTTTAAAAAAAAAAAAACACAAATCACTGAAATGCTCTTCTTTTCATTAACTATTGAATGCAAAAGATTTAGTTCGATTCTCTTTCAATGGCACTAATGCACTTTAAAACGAATTTTGAGAGACAAGAACACCAAGCAAATCACTCAATGAAAGCACACAAAGTTCCCAAAACATCCAAAAAAGATTTCCAAATCAAGAGGAAAACCAAGTTCCGCACGAGCTATGTGATCTCAGCTCAGCAAAACAAGCAAGGATTCAAACAAGGAAGAAGCACAAACCGCTTGGAAACACAACCAAAAACACTTCACCAATCACCGAACAGGTGTAAAAACAAATCTGAAGTCGGCTGGTCCAACAAGAGAACAAGATCCCTACGGAAGGCTTGACACACACACGGCCACTAGATGCCCTAGGGCTAGAATGCGAAATCAATGGAGAAAAGCAAACACCCGGAGGATAAGAGTCCCAACCAGTCAATTAGAGATTTAACACAATCCAGCAACTGTAAAAGTGATGGTGGAAATACAAACCAAGCAGCGAAAGCAAAGAGGAAGGTATTTGCAAAACCGAAAAATGAGCAAAAACGAAACCCTGTGGAACAAGAATTCGCAAACAAGTAGCTCAGAGTTCAGGTAATGAAAAACAAGTCACAAACCAAGTGGAGAGAAGAGGGGAAAGTCAAAGCAACAGGTTCAGGAGGCTAATTTGGACAAAAATGAATTCTACAGGATTAGTGCGGGTAGACTTCAGCAACTCGGCGCTGACAAGAGAAGGCCCGTAGCAACTTTGCGACGTCAGCGCGGAAGAACACGGATAAAGCACGCTGTCTCAAAAACGAGGTCAGCGCGACTGTTATTCGTACAGGGGCGATGACAGGGAAAACAAAGAAGCAGGTGTGCGACGTCAGCGCGTCTGTTTTGAATTAAACCGCGCTGAGGGTAAAAACGAGTAGGATCAAAGCAAAAACTCCCAAACCAAAGGTAGAAACTCTTTTGACAATTAAGACACTTCCCAGATAGACCCAGGAAGGCTACAAGCAGAGAAACAATCCCCAAAACTTGAAAAGAGAGAACAATCAAATTCAAACACAAAGAATGGACACAAGAGACAAAAGGCTGTTCCCCAGCGGAGTCGCCAAATTGTTGGAGAGGTAAATCCCCTCTACGGATAGAGGTGATCCCTACTAGCCCAGCAAGGGTCTAGCAACAATCAGTCAATGCTAATATGCAAGTTCCTAATTGCAATTAAACAAGAGGTAAAGAGCACCTACTTGGATTCCAGCGCTGTTGTTTGATGAAGAGATGCCACCTTCACTCCTTCACTCTGGCTGGTCATGATCCTCCGCGATCTCCGCGAATAGACACCTGCACACACGAAGAGGAAACAAACACAAGCGTGAAATCTAATAAAAGCAACCATACATCAGTTAGAAAAGATGTAATTCACATTTAACCATTGCATAGACAAATGAGAATGGAACAATAATAGTAGTCATCTATTATTAATCAAGCAGAGAAGAGTACAACCAAATGTTCTGACGTCGGTATCCTTCTCAGGAGGGGCCAGTCAGCAAGTGTCTCAAGCATTCACCTTTGGAAATGATTCTCCCAAGACAAGAAACTCTCTCTCTCACACAAGCAACACAACACAACCTTCCCTAAGCTATCATACACTTCCACACCTATCACACCAAATACCTATAGTAGCAGCAATCTGAGCACTATAAGCTCTACACAATCCAAGCTATTCAAAAACTAGCTACTCATGGTAATAGTGGAAGTTTATATAGGAGAAGGAGCCTCCTAAAAGGGTGGAAGGATGAGCTTATCCTTAAGGGAAGTAGTTGCAAAGGGTCGAACAGACATGCCATAGAAGGGAGTCGATACTCACAAGGCCAACAACCAAGTCTGGAGTTATCTGGAAGGCTGGCTGTTGGAACAAATTCGCCAAAACTGGATCAGCGCGGGTGAATAACTGGTCTGGCGCGCTGACGTCGCAAAGACATAATGGAAAAGGCTATGTCAGCGTGGGTAGATACGAACAGGGACTGCGCTAGTCATGAAATTCGATCAGCGCGGAAAAGTCGTGTGCTTCCGCGCTGGCAGCGCACGTGGTCTGTTGTGAAGTGCCAGTCATCGCAGATATTTTAGAAACAGACGCGCTGATGAGGAAAACTTTGGAAAAGTGGGTTTTTGGCCAGTTCAGAAGGCATGAACTTGATTATTGTGAATTCTTGACACAGTAGGGTGACTGACAGGGAGACAGTGACAAATTACTGTGTAACAGTGTTCCATCATCTCCTCTTATGAACCACATAGATCGCATTTGGATGGGCCAACAAAACCCCTTTTCAGAATATTTTCCCAAGCTATAATTTTGTTTTGTTGAACCAACCACATTAACAACTTTATTTTCATCCAATGCTGGTGCTGCCAAAGTTCCTTCCATACCTTCTTAGGTTTTTGAGAATCAAACCCTAGGGCTATTCGTTTAGCTTCTTTGAGGTTAAAGTTACCTTATGTATTTCTTCCCCATCTGAGTTGGTTAGATGATGATGATACCAAAATCTTCCTCTGTTCCAAGTCTTCAGGAAGAGGGCTTGCCTGAGCTTTCAAAGGGCTCTCTTGCCTAGATCCTTCCATATTCTCCATTTACCATTGTTCCTTGCCTGATACCAGAAGTAAATTACCATGCATAAGCCTTTTTTGTCAGTGCCATTCTTGAGAGCGGTTAGTTCTGCCCTAAACAAATTTGATTCCTGCTGCCAGTTGTCCAACTAGAATCTTGCCAGGTTTCCAGCTCAGATCTCCCAGAAACTATGTTGCTGTATAATGGCTCTACTTTCCCAAGCCAGATTCCAAATGTGGGAGCCTCGAATATGATCCCTCTTCTGCTATTTATTTGTGTATTTTTGCTTCCAAAGCTTGGCCCAAGGGGTTGCCGATTCCTTAAGCCACCTCCACCAAAATTTAGCGCCTGAAACTCTGCTGAGGGTTTCAGAGTCATGAAGCCCCAAATCACCATGGGCCTCAGGTTTGTAGATCTTGTCTCAAGATACCAAAGCCCATTTCTTTTTCTCTTCCCCTTTGCCCCAAATAAAATCTCTTTGAATGTTCCTGATCTATTGCATAACTCCTTTAGGAGCAGGAAGAGCTGACATCATAAAAATGGGTATGGCCTGTAGGATAGCCTTTGTAAGCACGAGGTACCCTGCCAAATTTGAAGATCTGCATGTCCATTTCCTGATCCTATCCTGAAGTTTGTTAATTACCAGCTCCCATACTCATGTACTTAGAGGTTTGTTGGTAAGAGGGACTCCAATGTACTTAGAAGGTAACTGATCCCTTTGAAACCCTAGAATTCTGGTGAGGTTTCTTTGAATAGCAATGTTAGTGTTAAAAAAATAAAACTTTTGATTTGTCAAGGCTCACCTCTGTACCAGCAGCCATAGCAAAGTCATTGAAGATTTGTTTAAAAGCTTTGGCTTCCTCGACCGTGGGAATGCCCTACAACATAGTGTCATCCACAAGTTGTTGGTGAGTTGAAGAAGCTCCATCTATGGTTAGTTTGAGTCCCTAGATTTTTCCTTCAGCACTTTCAATTTTTATCGCTCTACCTAGTCCTTCCATCATGAGCACAAAGAGGAAGGGGGAAAGCGGATCTCCTTGTCTGAGACTCCTAGAAGGCAGAAATGTTCTGGAGGGTGAGCCATTAAGCAGGATTGAAAAGCTAGTCATGGATACTAGGGCCATAACCCATCTAATCCAGTTGTGGTCAAAACCATAAGCTCTCATCATTTCCCTGATGTAAGACCAGCTTAGCATGTCATAAGCTTTCGCTAGGTCAATCTGTATAATCCTACCAGCTTGCTTATTGCTTTTAAGAGAGTCTACCATCTCATGATCTTGTATGATGTTATTGAGAATCTGTCTTCCTTCCACATAACCAGTTTGATCCTGTAAGACAAGAGCTAGAAGAAGTGGCTTGAGTTTGTTAGCGATCACTTTGGAAAAAATATTTTACACCACATTACATAAAGCTATGGGTCTGAATCTATCTGGTGTCACAGGTTTTTCTTGCTTTGGAATCAAATCTATGAAAGAGGCATTGGAGCCTTCAAAACCATTCTGGATTTTCTGGAGTCTTCCACTACATCAATGATGGACTTGTTTGACTATTTTCTAGCATGCCTTGAAGAAGTCCACATTGAATCCATCCGGGCCAGGAGCTTTCCCATTTTTCATCTCATTGATAACTTCATTGACTGCATCTTCAGACACTGGCCTGTTAAGATTGTGACTGTCTTCCCTTGTTACAAGCTTGGGAATGTACTTTGTGAGATTGTTAATGAACCATGACTTGTCTAAGAGAGGGTCCTGTGCAATGCTAAGGAAGTGTTGTACTAGGACAGATTCCATTTCTTTGTGGGAGACATGCTCTTTCCCTTGAAAATCTCTGAGTTTTGAAATTTTGTTATTTGACCTGTGATCCAAAGTTGATTTATGAAAAAACTTTGTGCTTTTCCCCCCTCTCTAATCCAATGTACTCTAGTTTTTTTCCTCCAGAATATCTCCTCTTGGATGCACCTATCTTCCCATTCCTTCTGAAGAGAGTCAACTTGAGTTTTCCTTTCCTTGGTAAAGCCATCTGTGATTATGATCTGATTAATCCCCTGGAGCTTTTGTTCAACTTCTATTTGAGCTTTAAAAATATTACCGAACTCTTTTTTTCCCAACCTTTGAGTCTAAATTTTATGTGTTTAAGTCTTTATTGCAGCATAAACATTTTAGTGCCTTGAATGGGAAAATCTTCCATCCACCATATGTCAATATTGCTTGTGAAGTCTGGGTGAGAGAGCTAGACATTTTCAAACATAAAAGGTATGTTCCTTGGTGTACCTATAAATGTAGCTTCAAGTTAGATAGGCCAGTGGTCCGAGCCTCCAAAGGGAAGGATTAGAGCTATCATGTCAAGGCCTGTGAGAAGGAGGTCCTCTGAGATTATGAATCTATCTAGTTTAGACGCAACTTGAGAAGCCCCTCCTCTCTTATTGTTCTAGGCGGAAGTTTCATTTATTGTTTCAACATGCAATAGTCTCATTTTAATTATGAAGTTCAAGAAGGCAATGGAGTCTCTGCCTAGTGTTCTGGTGCCACCTTTCTTCACTATAAAAGATTTGATCATGTTGAAATCCCCTGCCAGAATCCATGGCATTTTAGGATATCTCTCTCTTAGCTCCTCAAGGGAGGTGACAAGCTTGAGTTTGTCTTCTAGTTTTTGAGGACCATAGACATTTGTAATCATGTAAGTCTCCCTATCACCCAAAGGTTGAATCACCAATGATAGATAATTCCTCAACGCTTCCGCATCCAGGATTCCATGTTTCTGGGGATCCCAAAGCATAAGAATCCCTCCTATGGAGTTATATACCTTAACCTCTAGATACTCATACTTTCTTAACCATTTACTTTGTATTTCTCTGATCTTGTCCATCAAACACTTAGTTTCCTAAATAAAAACCATATCTGGTTTTTCTTATTTTATTCTACTGTTGAGATTTCCTTGTTTCCTTTTACTTCCTTGGCCCCTAATGTTCTAGGTTGTGAGATTCATTAAGAAAGGTTTGTAAAGGAGTAGTTGGTGAGATTTCTCATCTTACTTGATTTAATCATGAGTTTTCTAGATTCAATCAGCAACTCATTCTGTCTTTTCCTTCCTCTTTTTGTACCTAGATTCTTGGAAGAGTTCCCCGATGTTTCCTCCATTGTTTTCATCCCTCTATTCTCTTGGTTGTCATGGTTTCTCTTGACTCTAGAGCCCTTCGATTGGGATCTCTAGAGGAAAAGTTGTCGAACCCTGTCAAACTCCTCCTCTGGCAAGGAGTCAACCCCTTTGGAAATACCCTACACTAGAAACTTTTTTAGATCTAAGTTGTCCCTCTCAAGAATCTCCTGCAATTCATGGTCCTCTGTTCCCGCCTCACTTGGGGTCATGTCATGCTCCCTATTGAACTCCATAATGCTAGGTAGATCATCCTTTTGCTGATTGTTCTCTGGTATATACTCCATACTAGCATCCCTATCCTTCTCATTGGTATTAGTCTTTGTTTCCTAGTTTGCCTCGTTGTTTCCATCTTCTTCTTCTAATATTTTGAAACTGTTGTGGCTTGGTTTCCCGTCCTCATTGATTTTATTTTGGTGTCATTTTCCTATTTTCCCTTTACCCCCCACCTTAGTGAAACCCTCAAGATCTTTTCTTGTGGTGGTTTTTGTGTTGCTCTCCGGTTTGTTTGATGGGCAGTCCCTGTATAGGTCCCTGTGTTCATGGCATTTGCGGCATCTGAATGGGACATGTTCATAGTCCACCGCCTGCACCCATTCTTCATCATATACTTCTAAAATGATCTCGTCGAGAAGTGCCCCTGATAAGTCCATTTCCAAATAGATCTGGGCGAAAGAGGTGTATTTTCCTCTTAGAGTCGCATCCGATATTTTTATAAAATACCCTAGTTTATTACCGATAACCTTTAAAGACACTGATAGCCAATAATCTAAAGGAAGAGAGTATAGTCTTATCCATACCAGTACCGAAGTGAACTTTTCTCGTTCTGGGACAAAGTTCATCACCCATGGTCACAAGTAAGGGCCTGCAACAGTGTAAAAATAGGGTCCTCCCTCGAACACTTTGTCTGTATCTTCTAAGCTCATGAACACCACTGTAAAGAATCCCTTGGATCCAAGGTGAAGGTTTATTTCCCCCTTCGGTTTCCAATGGTTCCTTATCCATACGTGTAAGGCCTTTTTTGTCAGCCAAATCCCCATAAATTTTCATATAACCGCATGTTCTATGATGTGTTCTCTGTGCAACTGTAGCACTGGGTCACTTAAAATGACCCGAGGAATAATCGTTGACTTGGGTTTACAGACCCTCGTCGCACTCATAGGTGCAGCTTTCTGGCTGCTACCCTCTTTCCTTTTCTCCCTACTATTTTCCTCATGATTTTCTTTCTGTCTGTGAGGTTTGATATTTCATGTATTAGTATCCTCAGTTATCACCTCTGGTGGTTTCTTGAAGTGACGTAGACTAGCTTGCTTGCTTCTGTTCGCGACTATTTGACTGTAGGAGGGAGAAAAACTCCTTCCTCCACGTCTCGCCATGGTTACTAGCTGCCAAACCCTAACTCAAACCCTAGTTGAGATTGCAAATCCCTCTCATCCACCATCCAAGTCCAAACCTCTAGATAAACACCTTTCATAGAGTGGGTTGCTATGTAATACCTATCAAATACGAATACTCATTAGTGTTTCAATTTTAAAATAAATTAATTCAAACTACGAATACTTATTAGTGTTTCAATTTTAAAATAAATTAATTCAAACTTATTTTAGGAACTTATCAATCTCAGATCTATCTTAAATTTCGATGTACCAAATATTATGAGCTATAAAATCTCTTGAGGCACATACCACTTTTGGAGCGAAAAGTTGTAGATCTAGAATTAAGATAAAAATTGGCTAGTATTATATAAATTTTGCATATCTATATATAAAAGTATTGTCATTTTTAATTTTATTAAAACCTTGATTTAATCTATATGGAATATCCACCAAATATAGTAGTATTGAGGATAGAGGGTTTAAATATATCTCAAAAGAATATTTTATTATATTTAATTAAAAATGTTATAAAATTAAGCTATAACAAAATATTCATAAAATATTTTGGTTGTGAAATGAGTTATGGGTTTTAAGCACGTGGTATTGATAAGTCATGGTATTGCCGATGGTATTTTTACAAAGTCTATTTACAACTTAAAAATATCCATGGTAAAGTGGAAGTGAATAACGATGGTTACAAATCTTATTATATTGTAAGTATAAAGTTTTCATGTGTTATTAATTAAATTTTGATGTGGTTACATAATCATTATTAATCCTTGCTAAGTTAGAACTCTACTAATCCATTTTTCTATTGTCCCTTATTAGTTTAGCATGGACAAATTCAACTTATGATGTTTAACTTTGGAAAATAGATATTTCTTTTTCGATATTATTTAAAAAATTATTTCTAAGTTACATTTAATTGGACCATAACTTGAAGGACTTATTGTAGGCTTTGCATGCTATAATGCCATCTGGATAACTACATCACATATTCTATGTCATAATTTTTGGATATGGTTCCAATATTAACGCATGATTCTTAGATATTTGTGCAATGATTTTTTAATCCAAAAGTAAAATCCATGTAAATAGATCATACTCAAGTAAATAACATATTTACCATAAGTTATATCCTACATAATTTAAGCAAGTCCTTGAATAAAAATAGATAGAAATAAGAGGTAAATGAATATGATTATCATGAGTAACTTCGGACGTTTATAAAAATATAAATGTGTAGACATATGTGTCTCAACAATCAATTAATGTATTCACCTCACATCTCAATTTATTAGATCATTCTAAAGTAAGCATTACAATATTTGTTTTAATTTATATTGTAAAAAAGATCTTAATATATAGCCACTATTTATATGTTATGTATTTTAATGTGATGTGTATATGGCATAGTCTATCTTATACAAGAAATAGTTTTCTTCAAGTGAATTTGGTGATACAATTTCAATTTCAAGCAAGACTGTGATTTTTTGTTGTCTAAAATACTTTTTTGAATGCATAAATAGATTCAACACCTGGAAAATTTAGAGGACATTCAAATTTTATAGATTAAAATGATTTAATCTCATGTTTTTAAAAATATTTGGTTGAATTTCCTTAAAATTACCATAAAAAATACCCTGAAAAATGATAAGTTAGACTAGAGGCCTATGTATATTATGATTTAGTTCTATCTAAAAATTGATTTGTAATTTTATTAATAAAAACAAAATTGCAACATAACATTATTTTTTTTTTTTCCTTCTCATCATTCGGAGCTAATATGGATTTAAGCTAGTATTATTTAAATTTCACATCTCTTTATATAAAAGTATTCTCATTATGTGTCCAACTTAATATGAAAGAGATGAACATGATATCAAATTACATAAGAAATATGTGTAATGTAATGTAATGTAAGCACTTTAACTTGTTCAAAGTAAAATAAAAATAAAAATAACCTTACCTGAAAACATTTTTAGTCAAGTAAAATAAAATAAAATAATAATGTTAAAATAAAAATAACTTCATGGTATTCACCCATGGTAGAGAACCCATGGTGGTGACACATGGTATTCATGTGGAATATAGTCCCTTTAAAGGGGAAAATTAAATTAGTCTAGATCCATCTTAACACCGGATATACCTCTTTTCCTTTTTAATAGTAGACATAGTGGAAACGAGTTATGGTTTTTGGGCAAGTGGGATTGATAAACCACGGTATTGGCCCATGGTGTTGTAACAAAGACTATTTACAAGTTAATAATATCCATGGTAAAGTGGAGGTGAATATTCATGGTTAAGAATCTTAAAATATTGTAAGTTTATTGTAAGTATTAAATTTTTATGTGCTTATTAATTAAGTCTAAATATGGTTACAAAATAATTATTAGATGACTTTATACATTCCTATTGACTATTATTAGTTAGCATTGACCAATGCAACTTTTAATGTTTAACTTTGAAAACTAAATATTTATTTTTCAATTTATTATGGAAATTATTTTTCAAACATCTAATTGGACAATTAATTCAAGGCCTTATTGTGGCCTTTGCATAATTTAATTCCATGTGGATAATCACATCACATATTTTATTGATATTGTTCAAATGTTCATGATTTTTAAATATTTTCGTAGTGATTTTCTAATCCAAAAATATTTTTTGGAAAATATATCATAGTCATGTGAATAACAAAATTACCATAAATTATTTCCCATCATAGTTTAGGTAATAAGATATAAAAAATATACTGATCAATAGTCACTTCCTACAATTATAAAACTATACTTGTATAGATTTTTTAGTAGATACTACCCACATAAATTTATGCAAATCTTTGTGCCTCAAAAATCAATTAATTTATCCACTTTACATCTCATAGGTTTAATTATTTTGATTACTTTTAACTTTTAGTTATCAATTGAGCCAATATTAAAATATTTACAATAATACTACTACATTTAATGTTTTATTATTATTGCTTTCTATAACATAATTACTTACTTACAATACCTTTACACATCTCCCTAATATTGAAACTAAGTTACAAAGAGTCTTTTTAAATAATAGTTCAAATATAATATTAATCAATTAACATACTTTTTAGTAGTTAATTTTTTAATTTTCTCAATAATGTTTAAAAGATTTGATTTAACGTTTAAAAGATATGGAATACAATTTTTTTTTAGTTTATATATATAATTTTTTCCACCTTAATTTTAAAATTATTATATATATATTATTAAACTAAAATAAATTGTTTAAATTTTTTATGGTTTTTAATTAATTTTAATTCATTCACCGTTCTACTTAACTTTATAAAGAAAATTATTAAAAGTAAAATTTTGAATTATATATAATGTTAAAAATATATTTAAAATATTTAATTTATAATTTAAATAATTAAAAACTATAACCATTAAGTATTGGGGTTTTCGCAGTGCATTGTATTAGATATTTTTTGGGGATTCAATTGCATTAAGTAAGTCATTCATTTATGACCATTTCCATGAAAGGTAGTCGTAACTGACTAATTTCTCATGATTTTTGAATAGTCGAGTTAGTACTCATTGCATAGTCCACTTAGTACTCATGCATTGGATGTGAGCAGGTAGTCGTAATGAACTAATTTCTTATGATTTTTGAATAGTACACTTAGCACTCATTGCATTAGGTGATGCTCACAAGGGTGAAGAAGTGGGATTGAAACTAGTGAAATATTTCTCATGATTTTTGAATAGTCCACTTAGCACTCATTGCATCGGGTGATGCTCACAAAGGTAAGAAGTGGGATTGAAACTAGTGAAATATTTCTCATGATTTTTGAATAGTCCACATAGCAGTCATTGCATCGGGTGATGCTCACAAGGGTGAAGAAGTGGGATTGAAACTAGTGAAATAAATCACCTAGCGTTAATCATCACTTCTGGGGCTTGCACCCAGTAACCAGGACTTCCCGGGAGGTCACCCATCCCAGATTGCCTCTATCTCAAGCACACTTAACTGTGGAGTTTTCCCCACAATCAAGCCCACTTAGCTTGCTACCCATTTGCAAAACCTTAGCAAGTATTGTCCCTCATGAACCATTCAAGTAGAGTTCCCTTCACTCTTTGGAATAAAGTATTGGGGGTTTTCACAGTGTAGGGGTGAAGAAGTAGGATTGAAACTAGAGAAATAAATCACACAACGTCAATCATCACTTTCGAGGCCTGCACCTAGAAACCAAGACTTCTTGAGAGGTCACCCATCACTAATCGCCTCTAGCTCAAGCGCGCTTAACTATGGAGTTTTTCCCACAATCAAGCCCACTTAGCTTGCTACCCCATTTGCAAAACCTTAGCAAGTATTGTACCTCATGAACCATTCAAGTAGAGTTTCCTTCGCTCTTTTGAATTAAGTATTGGGGGTTTTTGCAATGCATTATTAGATATCATTTTTTGGATTCAATTGCGTTAAGTAAGTCATTCATCTATGATCATTTGCATGAGAGGTAGTCGTAACTGACTAATTTCTCATGATTTTTGAATAGTCCACTTAGCACTCATTGCGTCAGGTGATGCTCACAGGGGTGAAGAAGTGGGATTGAAACTAGTGAAATGAATGACATAGCATCAATCATCACTTCCAGGGATTGCACCAGTAACCAGGACTTCCTGGGAAGTCACCCATCCCAGATCGCCTCTGGCTCAAGTGCTCTTAACTGTGGAGTTTTCCCCACAATCAAGCCCATTTAGCTTGCTACCCCATTTACAAAACCTTAGAAAGTATTGTGCCTCATGAACCATTCAAGTAGAGTTCCCTTACCTCTTTTGAATTAAGTATTGGGGGTTTTCATAGTGCATTATATTAGATATCATTTTTTGGGATTCAACTGCGTTAAGTAAGTCATTCATTGAGAGTGAACTACTAGGCAAACCTTTGAGACCTAACAATCGACATTGCACCATAAAATGGTATTCTACTCAAGGATAGCGAAGGTTGATACCATTCACCTTTCTTTGGAGAATTTCTAATTATCAAAGTTCACCACGGTCAATACATGTGAAAGCGACTTTATGCAACTCATATACAAGTGAGCACATGTGTGAAGGCTTCAAGGAGAGTGACATTCACCTTTCTTCGCAGAATTCCTAATTATCGAAGTTCACCACGGTACACATGAAAGCGACTTTATGCAACTCATATACAAGTGAGCACGTGTGAACACTTGAAGGAGAGTGACAATGTAGCATAGTTGTATCAAAGTTTATTTCAGAAAGTTTTCGGAGTCAACTACACTCATTCACGCCATGAAAATGTTCCTTGTGACCTAATTCCTTAGAAAACTATCATGGTATTAGAGATATGAATTTTGAGATCGACAATTTATATTATTTGAAAACGGATAATCAAATAATCATGTGAATTAATCAGAAGTATAGCCTGGGAGACAGATTCCGAAGGTGCTGAATGTATCACATATTAGCTGCCTTTAATCCAATGATTTGGTTGTTTGCACAATGTTTTTAGGTTTAGGTCGAGGGATCATGGCACCTCAATGGGAGGCGGAGTAGGTATGTGACGGGTTGTTAACAAGAGAGAAAATCTGCAATGGGCTCTGCATAACCTGTACAGTCTCACCTGAATGGATTTAGGTTTATGCATTAGGTATGGTTGGCAGTGATGATAATTACAGGTAGTAAGAGTTTAACTGATAAATATTAAGTACTATGTATTTTGTTTTTAGTTAGGTGTATTAGGTCTCTACAATAGGTGTTAGTCATTAGTGGGAGTAACATAATTATAGGTATCCATCATTAATTTAATAGATAATGAATAAATATTAAGTACTTTCTATTAATTTAATGGATACATATTAGGTACTTTGTATTAAGTATTTTTTAATTATTTTATATTTTTCGGGAGTAAAAACAGTAAATGAATAATTAGTTGGGTGTAAATATTTAATAATTCCATAAATAGATAGGTTTATGAATTAGGTATTGTTAGTAGTAATTATAATTATTGGTAGAAAAACTTTAAGAGATAATTTTTAAGTAGCATGTATTTCGTTTTTTTGGTAAGCCTAGTGTTAGGTCTAGGTATTATTGGAGCATTACAAATATAAGTAACCATCATTAATTTAATGAATAAATATTAAATACCTTGTATTAAATTTCTCGTTCCAATATTTAAATGTTATTTTATTTTATTTTTCCAATAAACATGTTTTATATTAAATCTAAGTATTACTGGAATAATATAAGTAACTATTATTAATTTAATAGATAAATATTTAATACCTTGTATTAAATTTTTCGTTCTAAAATTGCATGTTATTTTATATTTTTACATATATTTAATAACTCAATAAATAAATAATCAACCTGTTAGTTTAACATTTTCATCAAATCACTGAAACTAACGGTGGAAAAGATATAAACGATGAATTAAAAATGCATTGTTATTTAATCTACCCATCACTGATGAAGCTAACTGTGGAAAATATATAAACGAGGAAAGAGGGAATCAAGATCGTGAGTGGTACATGTGACTGAAACAGTTACAAAAAGTATTGTTTATCTAGGTTACAAATTTGTTTGGAAAGTTTGTTTTTTTGGTAGAATTAAGTTTTTTTTTTTTTCAAAAATCTAATTATAAGAGTGACTTTCTGGCCACTCAAAATTATGGAATTTCACAATTATAACTTAAATTTCTCAAAATTTTTATATAATTTTAACAAACATCAAACTGGAATTTCCACTATTTTCGTAAATAATTTGTTGGCTCGTTAGAATACTCTATTACAAAACTGTGACATCGACATCGGTGGCTGGTTATTAGATTTCAAGTCTCAACAACGCATTCTGTTGTGATGTGCTTTTCAAGAATGAAAAGAAAAGAGTTTGAGATGTGACTTTCCCACGACGGTTTAGATTGTTGGTACAGGTGCACAGTAAACTTAAATATATTTAACACAACAGAATAATCAAGCACATAGGAGACAATTTTTAACGTGGTTCACCCAACCAATCTGGGCTATGTCCACCAAACATAGGCATCAGGAATTTATTAATCAAATTGGAGATTACATCAAGAAATCCTCACACTCTCTTAGCAAACATCCGAATGGTTGCCTGTTATATAGCACAGAGAATCTAACAGCCTCATTAATTCCCTCACATCAAATATAGGAGGCATTAACTCCCTCCCAACAAACTGGAGCTAATCTAGGAACTGAATTCCTATTGTTGTCACCTTCAGAGATTTTTGCCTATTTCATCCCAAACAGAAAATCTCAACAATCTCCACCTTGACAACAATTCGCCTGATGCCCTGTTATTATTATTTTATCTTTCCTGCAAGCCAAGAGAAGCCAAACAGCAACGTAGCTTCTCCAACAAAACTGGTTTCGTGAACATGTCTGCACAGTTCTCCTTTGTATGCACCTTTTCAAGAGAGACTCCCCTTTCAGTGATAACCTGTCTTACAAAATGGTATTTGATTGGAATATGCTTTGATTTACTATGATAGGCCGGATTCTTAGCCAAATGTATTGCACTTTGACTATCACAAAGTAACCTGATGTTGTCCTGTAACCTACCAAACTCACCAAGCAAACCTTTCAACCAAACCGCCTCTTTGCAAGCATGCGAAGCAGCAATGTATTCTGCTTCAGTAGTGGATAACGCGACAATGTTCTGTAGCTTTGACATCCAACTTATAGCTCCACCTGCAAGAGTAAAGACGTACCCTGAAGTTGATCTTCTCTTATCCAAATCACCTGCAAAATTGGAATCAACATATCCGCAAACAAATTCACTACTCTTATTGTAAGAAATACAATAACTACTTGTGCCTCTCAAATACCGAAGCACCCATTTCACTGTTGACCAGTGTTCTTTACCCGAATTTGCCATGTACCTGCTGACAACCCCAACTGCATGAGAAATATCTGGTCGCGTACACACCATTGCATACATCAAACATCCTACTACATTGGCATAAGGAATTCGAGACATATAATCCTTTTCTTCATCTGTACTAGGACATAAACTCGAAGAAAGCTTAAAATGAGAAGCTAAAGGGATCGACACAGGCTTCACATTGTTCATACCAAACCTCAAAAGTATTTTCTCAACATACTTCTGTTGTGATAGCCACAGCTTACCATTGCCCCTGTCTCTGAAAATCTCCATGCCCAAAATCTGTCTTGCCGCTCCTAGATCTTTCATATCAAACGTCCTTGCCATCTGAGTCTTCAACCTGTTGATTTCTTCAATGCTTTTGCTTGCTAAAAGCATATCATCAACATATAACACTAAGATAATGAACATGCCATTATTTAACTGCTTAAAATAAACACAATGATCATATTCACTTCTTACATATTTCTGACTCAACATGAAAGAATCAAACTTCTTATACCACTGCCGAGGCGACTACTTCAGGCCATATAATGACTTCTTGAGCCTGCAGACAAATTTCTCATTGCGATGCTGAACAAACCCTTCCGGTTGTTCCATATATATTTCCTCATCTAAATCACCATGTAGAAATGCAGTCTTAACATCTAACTGCTGCAACTCTAAATCAAACAAGGCCACTAATGCTAACACAATTCTAATTGAAACAATTTTAACCACTGGTGAAAATATCTCATGAAAGTCTATCCCAGCTTTCTGAGAAAACCCGTTTGCAACCAGTCTCGCTTTGTACCTGTCTTCCGTATCATTCACACCCCGTTTCAGCTTGAACACCCACTTGCATCCCACAGTTTTCCTGCCTTTGGGAAGTTCAACCAGATCCCACATGCCATTCTTACCTAAGGCCATCATTTCTTCCTTCATAGCTACTTTCCATTTGTCACTATTTGAACCTTCTACAGCTTCCTGATAACGCAAAGGTTCATCATCATTAGCGATCAAAGCAACTGAAGTAACATGATCATCGTACCTTCTCGGAGGGCGTTTGATCCTTGTAGACCTCCTTAAGAATGTTTCTGGTGCTTCCACAATTGGTTGTCTATCAACTATAGGAATTTCTTCATGATCGCCATTTGAGACGTGTTCATGTCCTCCATCTGAACCCTGTTCATAATCTGATTCTGAAACCTGTTCATGACTAGAATCTGAACTATGGTCGTTATGACTATCATTAGAAATGCTGTCAAACTGAATATGCTGGAAATCAGATACATCATCCTGTTTCAATCTTCTATCTACATCTAACTGTACAAGAGAGGATTCATTAAACTTTACATCTCTGTTGATGATGATTTTGCGGGTAGTAGGATCCCACAATCTATATCCCTTTGTTCCATCACCATACCCAACAAAGATATACCTTTTAGACTTTGGATCTAATTTAGTTCGCTGATGTTTAGGCACTAGAGCATATGCATCACAGCCAAACACTCTGAGTTTAGAATAGTCACAAGGGTGTCCTTTCCATACCTCTTGCAAAATCTTGCAGCCTATCGCCGTTGATGGAGATCGGTTTATCACATAACAAGCTGTTGCCACCGCTTCCGTCCACAACTCCTTTTGCAACCCGGCGTTACTCAGCATACACCTTGCTCTCTCTATAAGAGTCCTGTTCATGCATTCAGCAACTCCATTCTGCTGAGGAGTATAAACCGTGGTCTTATGTCTCTCGATCCCTGCATCTTTGCAATAGCTGTCAAACTCCTTGGAGGAAAACTCACCACCATTGTCAGTTCTTAAACATTTTATAGTTCTACCAGTGCTGTTTTCTACCAATGCTCTAAACTGCTTGAAAACTGTAAAAACATCAGACTTCTTTTTCAACATGTAGACCCATACTTTCCGAGAAAAGTCATCAATAAACGATACAAAATACGACGAGCCACCATATGACGCTGTAGGGGCTGGACCCCAAACATCTGAATGGATATAATCAAGTATGCCTTTACTAGTATGTTTGCCTGTTTTAAACTTTTGTTTACTTTGTTTACCAAACAGACAATGTTTACAGAAATCCAATTTTCCAGATCTTAGATTAGGAAGTAACTTTCGGTCAGCCAAAATTTTCAATCCTCTTTCACTCATATGCCCCAATCTTTGATGCCATAAGTGAATGGAACTACTGTCATGTTCAGACACTGACACATGATCTGACCCAGTTCTACCTTCTAACTGAAATAGGTTTCCTACTTTCTTAGCCTTCATCACTAGTAAAATACCTTTATAGATTTTCATAACTCCACCTTGAATTACAGTTTTATATCCATTTGAATCAAGTGCTCCTAATGAAATCAAATTTTTCCTTAAATCTGGTACATGCCTCACATCAGTTAATATTTTGGTTGTGCCATCAAACATTTGTAGTTGTACACTTCCTATTCCAACAATACTGCAAGTGACATCATTACCCATGTACACGACTCCATCATCAACAGATCTATATGTTTTAAACCAATCTTTATGAATACACATGTGGTTAGATGCCCCGGAATCTAACAACCAATGTTGATCATGTTTTGAAATATTAACTGACAATACCTCATCACTCATACCTGAACCAGATACTGAACCTGTATCTGTGGTGTTGGCTTCCTTCTTTTCTATCGAAGAGCCTTCTTTAGCAGCCTGCTTTCACTTCCAACAATCCTTTTTTAGATGTCCAGCCTTGCCACAATGCCAGCACTTCACCTTTGGCTTCTTTCCTTTGGACTTTGAGCGAGAGTCGCTATGCTTTCCCCCGGAGTGTCTCTCTCGTGAGCGACCTCTGGCCATCATTACCTCTGATGTAGAGGTGTCTGCATTCGACCTCTTCCTCGTCTGCTCAGCCAACAAGGCTCCAACAACATCATCAAACTCAAGGACATCTGATGTACTAAAGCTTATGGAAGTAACAAAGTGATCCCAGGATTCAGGCAATGAACACAATAGAGTTATTGCCTTATCCTCTGAATCAAATTTCACATCTAGACTGTCTAATTGCACCAACAAGGTATTAAAAACATTCAGATGATCAGCAATTGAGGTACCTTCTTTCATCTGCAAACCGTAAAGCTGCCGTTTCAGGAGAATCCGATTTGTCAAAGATTTCGTCATATAGAGCTTCTCAAGCTTCGACCACAAGCCTGCGGCAGTTTTCTCTGACACAATGTTGAACAGAACATCGTCCGCCAGACACAACCGAATTGCACTCAGAGCTCTATCGTCCATCTCATCCCATTCATCCTCCGTCATGGAAGGAGGCCTTTTGTTTTTCCCCAACAATGCTTTCGCCACACCTTGTTGAACCAGCAGATCGTGCATCTTGACCTTCCAGATCTCAAAATTATTCTTGCCATTAAATTTCTCAATTTCAAACCGGGCACTTTGAGTTTTCGCCATTTGATATCAGCAAAAAACACAGTAATCTCCAAATATCCAACTAGCAATTTAAAAAATTGCCTATGCCTTTGTTTTTACATAACAAAGAACAAAACTGCCTATGCCTTTACAAAGAAAAAACTGCCCTTTTGCACTTCACACAAAAAAAAAAAAAAAAAAAAATTATGCCTATCACTAACCTTACAATGCCCATTCCATGTTTTTCAGCCTAGAGTTATGATTCCAAGCAGCCTGATTTATCTGTTTTGTTATTCTGGTCTCTAAATCATTTAGAGAACGAAAGATAGGGCTCACAGCTTCGTTTAATTTTTGAAAACTTATAACATTCCACTCGGTCACTTAAAAAATACGCACCAGGCAATTAACAAAACCGCACCAGGCAATTACATTCGGTCAATTTACAACGCACCAGAATTCATATTCGGTCACTTAAAAAATACGCATGAGCAATTTTAATTCAAATGCACCAGACATATGTAAAACAAAAAACAGTGCACCAGCAATAGCAATTTAATATGCACCAGCACACGTATCAGGCTCCACGGCTCCACGCAATTCAGCACATAACAAAAGAATGGCTCCACGCAATTAAAACAGCGCACCAACAATTAAAACAGGGTCCACGCAATTGCTTAACATACCAGGTATCCACGCTCCGTTCATTGCTTAACATACCAGGTATGCACGCTCCACGCACCGTTCAGCTCCACGACAGGTTCCCTCAGCCGAATTTACACGCAGGTTCCCACACGCCAGCAGACTCGTGGCAGGCAGCAATCAATTAGCAGGGTCACGCACCAGCAATACCATATCACCTCCAGCGCTCCGGTCAACACAAGTCCGCGCTCCAGCAATATACAGCTCCACGCGCGCTGCCAGCAAACGATCCAGGCTATCCTCTCTGCACCAGCACCTCCAACATGCTCTGATACCAATTGTTGGTACAGGTGCACAGTAAACTTAAATATATTTAACACAGCAGAATAATCAAGCACATAGGAGACAATTTTTAACGTGGTTCACCCAACCAATCTGGGCTACGTCCACCAAACATAGGCATCAGGAATTTATTAATCAAATTGGAGATTACATCAAGAAATCCTCACACTCTCTTAGCAAACATCTGAATGGTTGCCTGTTATATAGCACAGAGAATCTAACAGCCTCATTAATTCCCTCACATCAAATATAGGAGGCATTAACTCCCTCCCAACAAACTAGAGCTAATCTAGGAACTGAATTCCTATTGTTGTCACCTTCAGAGATTTTTGCCTATTTCATCCCAAACAGAAAATCTCAACATAGATTTCATAAACCGTCAATAGAGTAGTTATGTAATAACATGACAGAGTTTACAAACTTTTCATGTTTCACATGGAAATTGGACCTTCGAAGCCACATAACATGTAGTATCCATTTTCAAAAAAAATTAATGAGTCTGTTCAATATTGCACTGATGTACAATGGATCATTGTCAACAAAAGCACGAGTTTGGTAACAAAGTACATTTTCTATGAAAAAGTATATGAAGATGAATAATCATATAGTGAGTTTATTTATACGAACATCATTATTAATCATTATCGTGCAGTTAAATATGAGAATAGTGAATAATGAGGAAGCAAACAAATTTAATGCAATCAAACATTAAAAAAACACTTACCAAAATAAAAACTAATTAGAAAACACTTGTATTATTTTTATGCCATGCGACAGACCTGAAATAAGATGCTATCATCTTTAGGTTAAGTAGTAGATCTAAGATGATATAAAGAAATGATGCAATTCAATTAAAAGTCGATGTCATTTTCATTACTATCGTCATAATATGAATGGGATGTTATGGGGTAAAGCAACATCATTTGGTTTTGTTTCCAGAAATCTCATTTTATGGAAAGCTAGAAGTGCAGGATAGATAGAAACGAAAATACCAACGCCTATTTTTTTACATAATATTGCACTTTATAAATATAAATAGATTGAGTTTTGGTTATCAGCTCTCTCATACTCTTGGATACATAGAGTTTTCATGGAGCACGCTTGGAGGGTGTGGTATACTTGCATTCTTGGAAAAAGAAGGAAAAATGAAGAGCAGGAAATTGCGACAAGCCATCGACATCAGTAGCTACATCATATTTTCTTGTAGGTACCGAGTTGCATGTACTATTTCTTCACTACTTTGGACATGCGTGGCATATGCATGTGGATTTTTGGTCATGATTTGTCATTGGCATGGAGGATTGCTTAGATTGATAATGGATTTCCTATCCTTGCCATTTCCTAGATAGCCATGGTGATTGTGGGTTTATTTTTATTGTTTTGTTTTGATTGGTTGTCATGTTTCCTTAGCTTGGGTTGAGTTATTAGTTCCTGGAGCCTTGGTTGGACAAACACTCTAGATCCCTGTAACAACCTTGGTTGAGTTACTAGTCCCGAAACCTTGGTTGGACAAAGGATGTAGAGCCCTTGGTGGGTTGAGTTACTAGTCTTAGAGCCTTGGTTGGATAAACGCTTTGGAGCCCGACAATAGTTGTGTGTTGAGTTACTAGTCTTAGAGCCTTGGTTGGAACAAACACTCTAGAGCCCTCGATGGCTAGGATGGAGATCGATCTAGTAATGGTTTTGGTGATGTATGATTGTGAGGTGGAATCACTCTCTGATGGGTTTAGGTGGATAGCCTCTGGAAGCCCTGGATGAGTTTTTATTGATGTGTTCTATGAGATCCCACATTCATCCTTAAATATGGCACAGGGATGAATGGCCGAAGAGAGATTTGGCTTATCCATTCTACAGTTACGTGGAACATGGTAGTCCCCTCTCTGGTTGATTCATTGCATCCATTAGTGAGAAATACATTCCCTTGATTTTCATGTGTAAAGGTACTGATGTATTTATGTATTTGATGGTTGATATGTTTATTGTAGTTCCGTTCCCATTATAATAATTATATGAACATTTTATGACAGTAGCTATGTATGATTTCTAGCATGTTTTTACTGCTATGTGAATGGATAATGTATCTATGACCTAATAGATGATAAAGAAGCAAATGGCATGAAAGAACAATGGTTCGTAGTGATTCTAAGATAAGTATGAGATCCCTACATTTAATTCTATTGTTTACACCTGTAGATTACATGTTGATGATATGTTTGATGAAATGCCTGTCATATCTAGTAGGGATCGAGTTAAGGTATTGAACAAGTATTTTCTTTAGTGCCTTCATTTTGATGTTATGTTACTGATTTGGAGAGATGGATCAGTTCTGGGAACTGTCCTGGGCTTTTGGCCTGAAAAAGTGACTGAAATCATGTGGTCATTAGCACAACACTAACAATTTTGGTCCATAGTCGTCGATAGGGAGGCCTATGAGAGCAACTTTAGGTTTTTGGTTTCTCCCTTGCCCACAGCATGAGAGAGACTATGTCCCAAGAGACCTAAAATAGAAGTGGGGCCCAGGGGTAGGCTATTTGAGGGGCTGTCTTGTCTTCTCAGGGTTAGGTTGATGATGTTTGATATTTGTATGGTGTGATTCTATCGGTTCCACTTCCTTAATGTGATTTAGGAGGACGAATCATCTTAGAGTGGCCTCTCGTCACATGTTTACCCCCACTGGCCAGTTGCTTTGGTAGATGTGAGAGGAGGGTGTTATCAGAGTGGCATAAGAGCATGGTTCACCCCTCAGAGTGGATGGGCTATGTGTTGGTCATGCATGCATGTCAACTGAATCTATGTCTCTTACACTTATACATTTGTTTGATGATTGATGAGGGTTGTAGTATGGTTATCATGGAGAATTGGTTATTGAATTCATGAAATTTATTTGAAATGAATATGGGACTTACTATGTATGGATTACATGTCATTTACATGTCGATTTCATGGTACCTACTTACATCTTCGGATGTTAGGTTACAATTTGAATATTTTGATTACATGCATCAGTCTTATAGGATGATTACAAGAAATGATCACGTATGTTTGATTACATGTGGTTATGTGTATTTGTAGTTGGTTTGGAATTTCTTTTGCATACTGCTGGTTGCATGTGGTAATGTGTACAATGGAATAATGGTTGTTGTCATGCATAAGGTCATAGCATGCATTGTTGATATGGCCTTGCATTGATGATTGGATCCTAGCTAGAGTAATGTTTATGAGTTGATACATTTACTTGTGTATGTCTATATGTTATTATGATTATGCTATGCATGTATTACGTTGACTTGGTAATCTTGCAAAAAAGGTAACCTTCCTAGGTAATGCTAAGGTACGTGAATTATTTTGATTGGTTTAGTTGACATACTATTCCTTGCAGGAAGAAATATCAAATGTCTAGCAAGATGGTTGACTGTAGAGATTCTCCCTATGAATCTAAAAAGTAGTATCATGTTGGGAACTCTTCCAACTTTGTAGTGACACTAAGAAGTTTTATGGAAGATATCAGGAGTTGTAAGGTGTATAATGACAAAATCATGTAGTCACACAAAGAGTTAGCAGAGGTAAACGCAGTCATACTTTAGATCTTTTCAGACTTGAAGCTACAAGAACCACTACTAATCAATCATGAGTAGGAAGATAAAACTAATGGTGCATATGGTAGTAGATCTCATGGTGGTTTTCGATTAGGTAGAGATGATATTGTTAGAGATGGCAGATTCTTGGAAACTCTGCAGAGGAGAAGGGATAGACACATGTATGATTCTAGTTATGATTCAGATAGGCACTATGATCGTCATAGGTATCATCCTTATAGGAGGAGTGGTAGGGGGTATTTTCTAGCTGAATTTAAGAAAGAAAATCCACCTACTATTGATGGGGAAATGAAGAAACCAAAAGATGTAGAGGCATGGTTTCTTGGCATGAGGATGTTTTCCAGGTTGCATAAATACTCAGAGAACATGAAAGCTAGAGTAGCTACCTCTAGTCTCAAACGTAAAGTGGACATCTGGTGGGAAGATGTGAAGAATTTCAGGTGTATTCATGAGGAAGATTTGTCTTGGAGTTATTTTGAGCGACTATTTAAGAATACGCACTTGTCAGAAAGGTACTTTGATGACAAGAAAAAAAACTTTATGACCTAAAGATGGGTTTCATAATAGATGATGAGTACACTAGCATATTATTGGAGTTGTTGAGGTATGTGCCTTATCCTACGGAGGAAAAGTCCAAAGTTTAGATGTTCATTAGTGGATTACACATTGCATTCAAAGACAGGATTGAATTCGATGAGCTTAGATCATTGGAGGAGGTCATTCGAAAGACAAGAAATTGCTATGGACAATCGAAGTGTAGAACTGAGACTAATTTAGACTGGTGAGGTGATGTAAAGAACAAAGGAAAATGGGATAAAAAGTGAGCAAGGCCAAAAATAATAAATAACAAGGAGAATATTGCACCACCTAAGAAGTTCAATGCATCAGAGATAGGACATGGGCATCAACCTCAGGAGCAAAGTAAGAAGCCTATGTGTTGTTGGACATATGGAAAAGACCACCTTAGGAGAGATTGTTCGTAGCATCATAGTGGTTGACCTCATATATACAGTGCATAGGAGGCGTAGACTGTTATGGATGTAGGCCAGAGTATTCCTCATATATATTTCATCGTGGATGACAAGCAGATCAAGCATACAAAATTAATCATTGAGATGGATGGTAAGATATGTGATCAAGTTATTTCTATTTTGATTGACCTTTGATCTAATTATAGATATGTTAGTCTAAACTTGGTGGATATGTGTGGTTTGAATAAGGATTTGCATGCAGAGCTTTGGTTAGTGCAGTTGGCTATAGGTAGAAAGAAGCGAGTTCATCATTAGGTAATATCTTTTGCATTTTATTTGAATGATATGCCTACCGTAGCACATTTGAATATATTACTGTTGGGTTCATACATTATCTTGTTGGGCGTGGATTGGTTGTATTGACATAGAACCAAGGTTGATTGCTATGAAAAAATTGTTGAGTGTGTTGATGACAATGGAGAACCAAAAGTCTTGCAAGGTAAGAAGAAATCCACATCAGTTAGGATGGTGACAGATAACTATGCAAGTAAAGCGTAGCCAGAAGAAAGGGTGCAAGCTATTTGCAGTACATATTTCTAGTGATAAAGGTATGGAGGTTGAGGATACAGATATGTTGAACAAGTACCTAGTTTTGGAGAATTTCAGGGATGCATTTCCTGAGAACATTACAGAGTTTCCAGCTCATAGGGAGGTGGAATTTTCTATTGAGTTAGTGCCAAGGGCAGCTCCAGCACCGAAAGCACCTTACAGGATGAGCACACGTGATTTCCTTGAGTTAAAGTTACAATTGAAGGAAATGTTGGACAAGGGATAGATTAGGCCAAGTGTATCATGTTGGGGTGCACCAATCTTTTTTCTGAGGAAGAAAAATGGTACTCTCAAATTTTGCATTGATTACAGGTAGTTGAACAAAGTGACTATCAAGAGAACGTACCCTTCATCGAGGATTGATGACTTTTTCAATGACTTGAAGGGAGCAACAATGTTCCCAAAGATTGAATTGAGATCTGGATACCATCAGGTACGCATCAAAGAGGACGACATATACATGACTACATTCAGGACTAGGTATGGAAATTATGAGTTTGTTGTGGTTCCATTTGGCTTAAATAATGCTCCAGATACATTCATGTGTTCGATGAATAGTGTGTTGCATCCATATTTGGATATGTTTGTTACTATGTTCATTGATGATATACTAGTATATTCCAAGAATGAGAAGGGGCATGCCGAGCACTTAGAAACAGTGTTGAGGTTGTTGAGAGAGAATTAGTTGTATCCTAAGCTCAACAAATGAATCTTCTTTCACACTAAGTTACACTACTTGAGACATGTTGTCTCCAAGGAAGGCATCAGGGAAAATTTTAAGGATGGAAAATCATCTTGAAGTTCAAAAACATTGGTGAATCTCGCTAGTCCATAATAAGCAAACTATAAAATGTTTATTGATATATTTATAAAAGTATTGAAAATTATAATGACTTTTTATATAATATCTATAAAATATTGGAAATTTTTAAGGTAAAATAAATTATATTTTAAAATTTGGACAAATCATTTTTATAGAAAATGGAAATTGGTCAATCTTTTTTTCGAACAAACCATGAAAACTTAGTACATTTACGAATATTAGCCCCTAAATTTTTCCATGGAAGGCATCGTAGTAGATCCAGAGAAGATAAGGGCCATCATGGAGTGGGTAGCTCCTAAGAGTGTGGATGAGGTGAGATCTTTCATGGGTCTGGCAAGCTGTTATAGGAGGTTCATCAAGAACTTCTCACAGATTGCTAATCCTATCACATCATTATAGAGGAAAGGTAAGAAGTTCAAATGGATTGAAGAGTGTAAGGATAGATTTGAGCAACTCAATTAGTTGCTGACACATGGACTAGTGCTACATATTGCAGATCTGGATAAAGAGTTTCTAGTATGTACAAATGCTTGCAAGAGAGGGCTTGGTGGAGTCATTATGCACGATGGACACGTGGTCTGTTATGAGTCCTGAATAATAAATGAGCATGAGAAGAACATCCTGAAACATGATCTTGAGTTAGTAGCAATTATACATGCCTTGAATATGTGGAGGCACTATCTTCTTGGTAGGCGGTTTGTGCTGATGAGTGATCACATTGGGTTGAGTTATTTGTTTGACTATCCAAATTTGAATGCCATGTAGGGTAGATTATTGTCCATGATTAGCAAGTTTGACATCGAGATCAGATACATCAAAGGCAAGGAGAATACAGTGGTAGATTCTCTCGGTTGATGGATATAGGTGAATCACTTAGGAGCTATGAGCTCTTATGGGACAAATTTACAAGACATGATCTTGTAGGGAAGACAACAGGATGTTAGATATATGGAGATTCTGCACAAGTTGTAGTAGGGTGATATTAAAGGTACAGGTACATGCATGGTTATAGGTATAGGTACAAGTACAGGTGTAGGTGCACAGGACTTGCATTATTGTCTTACATAACACCGATTGGCCAGGTTCTGAGACAGGATATATGTACCAGATAAGAGTGAGCTCAAGAAGGTGATCTCGAGGGATTTTCATGTGAAACCATATTCAAGTCAGCAAGGTTACCAGAAGACACTCATAGTAGTGAAGAGGTATCACTCTTAGAAAAAATTGAAGAGGGATGTAGAATAATTTGTGGCTAGATATTTTCATTGTCAGCGAGTCAAGGTAGAGTGCCAACATCCAGGTGGACTCCTAAAACCTATTGCAATTCCAGAGTAGAAATGGGAAGTCAATTCCATGAGTTTCATCACAGGGTTGTCAAAGGAAGTGAAGCGGCATGACTTGATCATGGTCATTGTGCATAGGTTAAGAAAGGTTTCACAACTTGTCCTCGTAATGTCTACATTCTCAGCTAGTTATGTGAGACAGGTATTCATACGAGATCTTTGGGCATGATGAAGCTACATGGGAGATGGAGGATCAAATGTAGACTATGTATCATTCCTTGTTTTCCGGTTGAGGCAAATGAGTTTGACATGGTGGTTTGGTATTTTCTTTATGGTGGTTTGGTATTTTGTTAAAATTGGCAACTAGGGAAAAACTTCATGTGGGTCATCTTATTCATGGTTGATAATACCTTTATTAGATTCTTCTCATCGAGAGGTGTAGTATTGATATAAAGATCATCCAATTCCGATAAGTATTCATAGAGATATGAATTTATTTTGATTATGGAATTGTTATCAAGCCAACCTACAACTCATGTCGGCTCAGAAGCCCAACAGTCGCATCTATTCAAACAACAACGTTGTGTATAAATACAAGAGGAATTTTCCTCATTTGGACTCACTCATCTCATCACATCTCTCCCTCTCTACTGCGCAGAAAATAGTCTCTTCTCTACTGCACAAAAAAGGGTCTCTACCTGACACATGTGAAGCCGAAAGCTGCTGAAACTGAAGCTGCAACTGAAGAAGTAAAGATTGACCTACATGGACTAGAATATATCCTCATATAAACTGCATTGTAGGTTCATCTGAATCTCCTCTAAAAGCTGCAACTTTTGGTGGTGGAATCAAGTCAATCCGACGAACGGTTTGTAAGATATCGATTGCCCTAGTTTGAAGTTGGAAGCTACTGAAACTGAAGCTGCAACTGCAGAAGTAAAGATTGACCTACGTGGAATAGAAGATCTCCTCATCTGAACTAAACTATAGGTTGATCTGAACCTCCCCTGAAAGCTGTAGCTTTTGGTGGTGGAATCAAGTCAATCTGACAGACGGTTTGTAAGATAACGACTGCCCTAGTTTGAAGCCGGAAGTTGCTGAAACTAAAGCTGCAACTACAGAAGTAAAGATTGACATGCATGGACTAGAAGATCTCCTCATCTGAACTATGCTTTAGGTTCATCTGAAGCTCCTCTGGAAGCTGCAACTTTTGGTGGTGGAATCAAGCCGATCCGACGGTCAGTTTGTGAGATATCACCTGCCCTAGTTTGATGATGAAGCCACTAATGTTGATGCTACTGATATAGGGTTTGCTACTGCTGCTATGAATAAGATTTATTGTACAATTTCTCTCTACTGAATTATTGAATATAAAAGAAGATTTGATGAAAGGGTTTCCCCACACATTGTGGGGTTTGTCCCTGGCTAGCCACCACATTTTGTGTCTCTTATCTTGGCTTGTTTTTTGTCGATTGTTTAATGTTCTATCTGCACTTTACTTTATGTACATGTGATTGTTGATCTGTGGAATATAATAAGGAAAAGAAGTAAACTATTATAAGCATAGAACATATCATAACTTAACATGGTATCAGAACTGAGGTGAAGACAAAGCCTGAGCAAGAGCAAGAGAAATCACTGAAGAGAGGATTGGCAAGGCTATCCTAGAAGAACAAGGAGTGTTGGACCATGTGAGAAGCAATATTGTTGAGCCCCCATCAAATGCATCTGCTGCTGCCTGGAACAAATGGAAAAACAGAGAAGTTAAAAGAAAGAAGATCATCCAGGACTCTATCGACAAGCACTTGGTGGCCTACATCGTTGAACTGGACACCTACAAGGAAATCTACAATAGACTCGTGAGTTTATTTAAAGTCAATGATGCAAATCAAGTTTTGTTTCTTAGAAATAAGCTTAAGGAAATTAAGAAGGGAAAAGTTGAGAGTATGCAAGCATACTTCTTATGAATCATCGAGATCAAGAACGATCTCCTATCTATTGGGGAGACTATTACTGACAGAGAAATGGCACTCACAACTCTTGGAGGATTACCATCCGAATGGTAGATGTTCTGGACTACTCTTCTGAACATAATGTAATTCTTGGTTTCGAGGAACTAATGGCTAGATACATTCAAGAAGAAACAAGGGTAGAAGATCAAGAAATTCCCTTACCTAAAGGTCCTCCTGGTACTTTTTCTTCTCATGCTAAGAAAAGAAATAATTCAGGGTCTAAATCGAAAAGAAAGGCTGGACCTAAGGGTGGAAGAAAAGGACGGTGTTACATCTGTGATAGAGAAGGTCACTATGCAAGGGAGTGCCCTGATAGAAAAGACTCACACCAGGACAATGATCAAAATCCCTCTGATGGCAATCAAAGAAATGACAAATTCAATAGAAAAGGTAAGAGGAGAGCTGGGAATCAAGGAAGACGACAACCATTCAAGAAGGCTAGAAATTCCAGCATGTGTTAAATGCACCTAACCTCAAAAAGAACCTGGTGTCCATCTCGGCAATGGAAGACAAAGGCTACAAGGTAACCTTCAGCGATGGAAAGGTACGTATATGGAAAAATAATTTTAAAGATGCTTTCACTCTTCGGTTTCGAGTTGATTATTTATATCAGGTCCGCTAGGTGTCATGTCTTGTGACACAACTCTTCAATCCAAACTTTGGCATTGGAGGTTTGCCCACCTTCATTATAAAGCTCTTCTCGGTGTAAGACAAATGGTGATAGGGATGCCTCAATTCCGAGTAGAGAAAGAAGGTGTATGTCTAGGATGTGCTTAAGGAAAGCTCAAAAGGGGACCATTCCCCTCAAGCCTAAGAAAAACCTCCAATATATTACAGTTGGTTCACTCAGGCATATTTGAGGATGGCATTAAGAGGGAGACTACTACACCACATACTCTAGAGCAGAATGGTGTGGCACCATACGATTATGGAAGCTGTCTCTATCGGTAGATGATGTAATAATGCCTGATGTGGAAGAACTGATGGTTCCTATTTATCCACCTGACCCTTCATCTTCCATGAAGAGGCCTTCATGACTTAGGGGCTACTTGATGATGCTGAAGGAAATGCTGCACCCCGAGGAACCTTCCGTGAAAGTAAGAAACCCAACAGGTATCAAGGATACCTGATCAGTATGAGCACAATCATACAAAATGAGCCTTAATCATTCTCAGATGCTTTCAAGCATCAAGTATGGAAGGATGCTATGACCATTATGGAGAATGATATCTGGGAAGTAGTTCCCAGACCCCAGGACAAGACAATTGTAACTTCAAAATGGCTTTACAAGATAAAGCTGTAGCAGATGGAAGTACGGAATAGTACAAGGCTCATTTTGTTTCTTGTGGTTTCTCCCAAAAGGAAGGTATAGACTATGATGTGATATTTGCACCTATTGCCAGATATATGACCATCCGCTTGATCATAGCCCTTGTGGCCTCACAAGGATGGAACCTACATCAGATGGATGTCAAGACCACATTCTTACAAGGTTCGATCAAATAAGAGGTCTATGTGGAGAAACCTGAAGTATTTGAGATTTATGATTGAAAATCTCATGTATGCAGGTTGAAGAAGGCTCTCAATGGGTTGAAGCAGGCACCCAAGCATGGTATGAGAGGATCGATAGCTACTTGATGAAGCTAGGATTCACTAGGAGTGAAGCTGATTCTAACCTTTACTTTAAGGTTGAATATGACAAGCCTCTCATGCTAATGTTGTATGTGGATGACCTCTTTATAACAGGTGCATACCCTCTCATTCACAAATGTAACAGGGAGTTGGCTTCTGAATTTGAAATGAAGGACCAAGGACTTGAAGTGTGGCAGAAGCCAAGGGAAATTTTCCTATCTCAAGGAAAATATGTGGTAAAGATATTGGAAATATTCGGTATGATGGACTGCAATCCTATGATTACCTCGAGGATCTTAACTTTTAGAAGTTATATGGTAGTGATGTCAGACCAGATTTGGGAAATGCCTCTAAGTTTCATAAACTCATTCGCATTGATGTTCTTGGTGAACCTCCATCCAAACATATGTTTTACAGTTAGCATTGTGAGCTCATATTTGGTTGAGCCTCACTGGATTGGTGCCAAGAATCTTCTGAGATGTCTTCAGGACACAATCTCTCATGGATTGAGATACACTATCGGAAATATGAAACTGCATGATTATTCAAATGCTGATTAGGCAGGTAGTGTGGAGGATCACTGGAGCACTTTTTAGTGTTGTTTCTCTTTATATTCTACTTCGATATAATGGATGAGCAGGAAGCAGAAGTCAGTTTCCATAAGCATCGCTGAGACGGGATACATATCTATGAGTATGATCTCGTATGAAGCTACCTAGTTGGGGAATCTCTTCAGTGAGCTGTTTGAACACATACCATTGTGATTCTCTGTAACACTAGAGGTGGGATTCGATTATTGAGGAATCTTGTATTCATCGATTACTCCAGCAGATAGACATCATCTAGGATATGGTAAGCTGATGAGAAAGGAGTATCCATCATATTAAGATGATGTACAGGTCAATACACCTTGTCAAAGCACCGAGGAAAGATCTAATCTGTGATTTTCCCAAACGACTTGGAGTCGTCAAGAAACCCTTGTACAAGGGTCCTGCCTATTGCATACATTGAGCTCTGGGAGCTCTAAGGGCTTTCGGTTTTTACTAGAGCAACATACAACCACAGGGTGACTCACCCTCCCCTAGTGATGTGCACTGGAGCAAGATGATTCGCTCTCTTGTGGGACAAGATTATTCGCTCTCGTGTGGAATAAGATGATTTGCTCTCCTGTGTAGCAAGATGATTAGTTCTCTTGTGAGGCCTGGATTGATGTGTTATCCATGGTGATTGTAGCAGGATTGATGTGTTCTCCTGTGAGGCTTCGGTTGATGTGTTCTCCATGGCGATTGTAGCAGGACTGATGTGTTCTCCTGTGAGGCCTGGATTGATGTGTTCTCCATAGCAATTGTAGCAGGATTGATGTGTTCTCTTGTGAGGCTCGGATTGATGTGTTCTCCATGGTGATTGTAGCAGGATTTATGTGTTCTCTTGTGACGACAGGATTGATTAGTTCTCCTGTCGAGGCATCCTACCCATGTAGTCTGGGAATCATGGGAAGTACCTCTCATCTGATCAATGAGAAAGGAAATGAAGCTAGGGACCATAGTAGTAACGATTGATGCATCATTGTATCTACCATACTCCCTATTCTAGGATGACCTCCATTGATCTGGGATCAATGATATTGGTCCTGGACTAGTGGTAGGAGTTGTACCATGCTATGACACTAACTTCGGGTCGGTTGAGACTGGTCTGGGACTAGTGGTACATACTGTGAGAATGAATTTGTGTTAGTGCAGTACTAGTCTGGGACCAGTGAGAGTGGTACATACTATGACGCTAACTTCGGGTCAGTTGAGACTGGTCTGGGATCAGTGGTACACTCTCTGAGACTGCGATACTGGTCTGGGACCAGTGGTAGGAGTGGTACTTACTATGAAGCTGACTTTGGGTTGGTTGAGACTGGTCTGGGACCAGTGGTATGCGCTCTGAGACAAACTTTGAGTGAGTGGAGGATGATACTGGTCTGGGACCAGTGGAGTTGTACTCACTATAACACTGACTTCATGTTGGTTGAGATTGGTCTGGGACCAGTGGTACATACTCTGAGACTGACTTTGAGTCAATATGACACATCCTCGATCATTCCTTCTTCTTCATAATTCGGACAAAAGTAGGGCAGAACAAGACAAAGAAGAAGAGGTAGAATAGAGCAGATCAAGGCAAGAGTCAGGTTGTACAAGGCAGTGCATTTGATGGATGAATAGTAACGACCAATAGACAGATAGCAGATGAAGTTCTCCCTAGTTGAGAGGGAGTGTTAAAATTGGAAACTAGGGAAAAACTTCATATGGGCCATCTTATTCATGGTGATAATATTTTTATTAGATTCCTCTCATTGAGAGGTGTAGGATTGATATAAAGATCATCCGATTCTGATAAGTATTCATAGAGATATGAATTTATTTTGATTATGGAATTATTATCAAGCCAACCTACAACTCATGTAGGCTTAGAAGCCCAACAGTCGCATCTATTCAAATGCCAACATTGTGTATAAATACAGGAGGAATTTTCCTCATTTGGACTCACTCATCTCATCACATCTCTCCCTATATACTGCACATAAAAGAGTCTCTTCTCTACTGCATAGAAAAGGGTCTCTCCCTCACACATGTGAATCTGGAAGCTGCTGAAACTGAAGCTGCAACTGCAGAAGTATAGATTGACCTACGTGGACTAGAAGATCTTCTCATCTAAATTACACTGTAGTTTCATCTGAACCTCCTTTGACAGCCACAAATTTTGGTGGTGGAATCAAGTCAATCTGACGGACGGTTTGCAAGATATCGACTGCCCTAGTTTGAAGACGAAAGCTGCTGAAATTGAAGCTGCAACTACAAAATTAAATATTGACCTACATGGACTAGAATATATCCTCATCTAAACTACGTTGTAGGTTCATCTAAACCTCCTTTGAGAGCCGCAACTTTTGGTGGTGGAATCAAGTCAATCCGACGGATGGTTTGCAAGATATCAACTGCCCTAGTTTGAAGCTGGAAGCTGCAACTGCAGAAGTAAAGACTGACCTGCATGGAGTAGAAGATCTCCTCATTTGAACTATGCTGTAGGTTCATCTGAACCTCCTCTAGAAGCCGTAACTTTTGGTGGTGGAATCAAGTCGATCTGACGGTCGGTTTGTGAGATATCGTCTGCCCTAGTTTGATGATGAAGTTGCTAATGCTGATGCTGCTGATCTAGGATTTGTTACTACTGATATGAATCAGATTTATTGCACTACTTCTCTCTGCTGAATTATTGAATATAAAAGAATATTTGATCAAAGGGTTTCCCCACACATTGTGGGGTTTGTCCCTGGCTAGCCGCCACATCTTGTGTCTCTTATCTTAGCTTGTTTTATGTTGATTGTTTAATGTTCTATCTGCACTTTACTTTATGTACATGTGACTGCTGATCTTTGGAATATAATAAGGAAAAGAAGTAAACTATTATAAGCATAGAACTTACCATAACTTAACATATTTTCCTTATGGTGGTTTAGTATTTGCTTATGTTTGTTTAGTATATTCTTTATCGTGATTGATATATGCTCTATAATGGTTGATATTTGTTATATGATGTTTTTCTATATGCTTATACATGGTGTTTACTATATGTTTTGATATATTCTTTGGTCTATGATTTGGCATATGTTTTGGCATCTATGTTTTGATGATGTTGCTATATGTACACTCGTGTATGGATGTAAATACCATAATGCGATGTGTTATAAAGCTCCACTATGTGGAATGGGTGTCATTTTATTATGCTATCAAGTAGTTATGCTATCATGATGTTATGATGTCATATGAGTTGGAACTCAGCAAGATGATCATTGTAAACACTGTAATGAGTTGTGTGACAAAGATCCACAATTTGGTATGTTTTCATGTTGTCATGATGTTCTGTCTTGAGCAGGTCTTTCATTGTAAATACTACATCGATCTATGTTATAAAGCTCCATAAGTTGTATGTTTTCTTTCAACATGTTGTTGGGGTATATGTGTGATTGAACACCGAGGGATAGCCCTGTTGAAAATTCCATGGAATAAAGTTAAAAACAATAATCACGGATGAATGGGACACTTATTCCAAGCTGAATGTTGGGAAAGACATCCTAGGGGTTGTTCATTTGATTTTTTATGTCTAAGGAAATTCGTAAAGGCAATGGCTAAGGCACTAAAAGGCATTTTGGTGCATTTATTTATGAAAATAGTCGAAATTAGGAGAAAAAGAAGGTGAAAGGTCATAGGTTGCATGCCAGGAGGAAAATGAAGGAAAAATAATGGAAAATGAAGAAAATAGAGGCCTCATTCATAAAAAGGCTCTTGAGGATTAGTTGGTAACCCTTTGTCAGTTAAGTGTTGGAGCTCTCTCTCATTATTATCTCTCTCATAATCTTGGATAAATAGAGTTTTCTTGGAGCACTCTTGGAGGGTGTGGCATACTTGGATTCTTGGAACATCAAGGAAAATGAAGAGTAGGGAAGCACGAGAAGGCATCACATCAACAACTACATCATATTTTCTTGCACATACCTAGTTGCATGTATGATTTCTTCACCAGTTTGGACATGCATGGAATATGCATGTGGATTCTTGGTCATGATTTGTCATTGGCATGGAGGATTTCCTGGATTGATAGTGGATAGCATATTCTTTCCATTTCTTGGATAACCATGGTGATTGCAGGTTTATTTTCATTATTTTGTTTTGGTTGGTTCTCATGTTCCCTTAGCTTGGGTTGAGTTATTAGTTCTTGGAACCTTGGTTGGAAAAACACTCTGGAGCCCTACAACAACTTGGGTTGAGTTACTAGTCTTGGAGTCGTGGTTGGACAAATTCTTTGGAGTCCTTGGTGGGTTGAGTTACTAGTCCTAGAGCCTTGGCTGGAAAAAATTCTCTCAAGCCTTAGATGGCTAGGATTGAGACTGATCTAGTGATGGTTTTGGTGATGTCTGAATGTGAGGTGGAATCATTATTTGATGGTTTGAGGTGGATGGCTTATGGAAGCCCTGGATGACTTTTTATTGATGTGTTCTATGAGATCCCACCTTCATGTTTGGAATATAGCATGGGGATGAATGGATGAAGTGAGATTTGGCTCAACCATTCTATGGTCGGGTGGAATGTGGTACTCCCATCTCGAATTGTTTCATTACATTAATTAATGAGAAATCCATTCCCTCGATTTTCATGCGTAAAGGTATTGATGTATTTATAGATTTGATGGCCGATATGTTTATTGTATTTTTGTCCCTATTATGCTGGTTATATGCACATTTTATGACAGCAGCTATGTATGGCTCTCAACGTGTTTTTACTTTTATGTGAATGGATATTATGTCTATGACCTAATTGATGATAATGTACCAAATGGCATGAGGGAATAATGGTTCATAGCGATTCTCATATAAGTATTACATCCCTACACTTAATTATGATGTTTACACCTTTAGGTTACATGTCAATCATATGTTTGACGAAATTTTTTGTCATGGCTAGTAGGGATCCAGTTAAGGTATTGAACAAGTATTTGCTTTAGTACCTTAATTTCCATGTTAATTTATTGATTTGAAGAGATGGATCAGTTCTAGGTAGTGTCCTGGGCTCTAGGCCTAAAAAAGTGGCTTAAATCCTGGGGTTGCTAGCATAGCACTGACAATTTTGGTCCACAGTCACTGGCAGGAGGGCCTGTGAGAGGGAATTTAGGTTGTTTGTTGCTCCCTTTCCCATAACAATAGAGAGACTATGGTCCATGAGACCTAAAATATGAGTGGGACCTAGGGACAAGCTATCTAAGTGGCTAACTTGTCCTCCAACAGTTCTGTTGATGATGTTGGATGTCTGTATGGTGTGTTTCCATCAGTTCCACTTCCATAATGTGACTTAGGAGGTCAAATCATATGATAATGGCCTCTTGTCGCATGTTTACCCTAGTTGGTTGGCTTCTTGGGTAGATTTGGGAGGAGGTTGTTGCATAGATTTTGGGAAAGGGCTATAGGGAAACTAACCCACCAAACCCTCTCAGCACCCCACCTCATTTTATTGCTATGCAAGTTAGCTTTTCCAATGCTAGCCTACAAGGGTGTGATTCCTCTATGTCTGGTTTTCTCGTTTTCATTAATTGTCTGCTAGGGAAATCTGTGCTCCAAGACTTGTTCAACAATCTGATGGCCGACCAAGTTTCTGGGTAAGTGTTTGATTTTTTTTTGCCACCCTTTTTGAGCTTCTTGATTTACAATTCTTAATTAATTTTCTAACTTTCTTTGACGGAATGTACAATAATGCTACTCTAGCCACTTTTTGAACATTTAGAGCTACCCTTGGAACCATGACACTTGTTGGTTTAGTGGGTCCTGACCTAGGTTCAGAGTTAGTTGGGCCAACAAAAAAACCCTACACCACTGGCCCTTTCGGCAACAACCTATGTAGTGCAGGTTGCAGTCTCACTCGAAGAAGTATTAGGGGATACGAGAACCAAGTTTATGCATCTAGATATTAGTGTGATGTCTTCCAGAGCCTTATATTTGCTTCTGCGCAGATCGATAGAATTCTAGGGATATTTTATTATAACTATTTTAACTGGTCTCTAGACATTCATGAAGGGCCGTGATCACCGATTGCGGACCTTGTACAGTTGATTTATCTACTTTCACGCATCAACAAGAAACCCTTGATCGAGTTTCACGTATATCTATTTAATTCATAAGAAAACATAAGAGAAATAGCTTCTAACATCGCAGAAGTGTATAACCATTTTCTTCATATGTAATTAAGACAGTTTCAGTTAATTCATGCAACATTCATTCAATATTTCAGAAACATATCATTAATCAACAACGTATAACATAAACATATATAATGGAAATATTTAGTAATGCTACAAAAAGTTGTCCTTATTGATATTCAATTCATTGATTACAAACTCTTCTTACCCTATGCATACAACTGAAGGGGTCTGCGCACTCAGCTGCGGACTCTACCTAGGCCTCTTACGCACTTAGTTGTGGACTCTACCTAGGCCTCCTATGCACTTAGCTGTAGGAGCCTTCCCTTCTCTACCTAAGGGTAGGAAGTAGAGCCTTCTTTCCTTAGCTCTTTCCCAAGACAGCAAATCTCTTCAATGTACCCAATTATCTATGCCAAGTTTTTTCTAAGACTCACTAAGACTCAACTATTTATATCTTTCCTAATACAATACCATGGCCCCTAGCTCATGGGTGAGTCTCCAAAACTGACCAAGAACAAGGGGCTAGTAACCCTTTGACTCCTATCTATCTATGCACTCCACGTCCACATTGCATGGAGACTTTACATCTTTTTCAAAATTATTTACAAAATTGGCTAAGTTAACTCAATTCTACCCCTGAGGACCCCATTCCAACAAGCCCCCAACACAATGATCGTGACTCGCCTTCGAGTCACTCGACTGGTTTTTCCACTTTCTGGTGGAGATTGCTGAGTGACTTGGTCAATGTCTGAAGCTCCGCAGTACTCTATTCTGCTGCTTGTTGTACTTCCTGAAGTATCTTCTCTATGTTGGCCCCTCTACTCCAAGTTGCGTAGTCCCCTGGGTCTACTGCATGGACTTCAACTTCTCATGAATGTTCTGTGAAAGCTGGCAGGCTTCCTTTGTCAAGGGTTGAAGTCGGTCTCGTAGCAAGGATTGATTCTTTTGTAACTCCTCGATGTGTATCAACTTTCCCTTGCCTTCTAGCAAGCGCTCGAAGCACTTGACTGGTGCCAGCATCTGCGCCATCATATTAATTTCATCATATTGTTGTTGTGCTTCCCTAATCTCTATGTTCAACTGTTGCAGCGTAGGATCCTCCTGCAGTGTATCAGATAGGCCCCTTTCCTGAGTGAATAGCTAGTTGCAATCCTGAACTATGACATCTCGTTGACCCATGGACTCTTTGATAGTTGCACCTCTTTGTTCCTTAACCTCTGGTGATGTTGTCTGCTGCAAATTCAAATGCATCTTAGCTATTTGCATTTGAAAATTGAAAGTCAGCTTATCAGTTTTCTCCTTTGAGGTACGCGCCACAACAACCAATTTCCTCACTTTGGTTGAGACCTATGCATCTTATGGTATATTGAGCTCAGCCATGGACTTGCATGCTTACTCAATTTTTGTTATCAAGTTCTGGTGCTGTGTCCACAATTCCAACTATTTCTTTAGTGCCTGAGTTTTTCGTGTGAAAAGCTACTCATTGTTGACTTTAAACTCACTTACAACAGTGAGTGGATGTTGCTCTTTGATTTTTAATTCATCGGAGACTGCTTGATGTAACAAATGAAGGGTCTGGAGTGCTAGCATGGCAAGGTTCAGCCCCATATCTGTCACTGTGTTGAGCTTATTGCGATCCTCATCTAATTCCACACGGGCTGACCCCTATGGTAGAGCAATGACTCAGAGATCATGAGTCTGTTCAATCTCGGCTACTGTGCCACTTTCGTGTGTGAGGCTCTCTTGTGCTCCATTCACTTATCCAATGCCCACCTGAATCCTATTCGCCTGGATCTGCAGCTCACGCAGATCCTTCCCGATGATGCCTAACGTCTACATGTGCTGCTGCTCAAACTGTTGCAGCACTTCTATGGTTGTGTCGCATATCTTCTCTCTGGTCTCATCTAAATCACATTTTGTCAATACCATGGGATCAATATGTGTCCCTCAAATGTGACCTGTTCTCATAGCAGGGGAGTATCTAGCCAAAATTTCCCAGAATTAGGATCCTTGTTCACTTTAATTTTTCCTTTCTGCGGAGGGATGTACTTAGATAGCCTAAAGATGGGATCTATTCCCTTAGAATCAACTTCTTTAACCCCTTGGTACTCTTCTTCTTCTAAGTCCACCACTTTCTCTGATTTCTTATCCTTTTTCTCCTTTGGCTGCACCTTTGTATTCTTCCTTGGTGACATTCACACCTACACTACCTTCCTCTATTTTCTTTCATGGCTAATTGCTTGGCTTTCATGGCTAACTGCTTCTCTTTTAGGATAGTTTGTTTCAGCATAGGAGACCTTGGCGCTGTGGGAACAACAGGCGTAGTATCCATACTAGACACTTTAGCACCTTGTGCGTTAGACACAGTGGCATCAGAATTGACGACCTCAGTGGGGTTGGAAACAATCATCTCCTTAATGAATCTCTCTTGGGAAGCTGCAGTATAGTTTTCAAAGGAAGGGTGTGTCAAAAATTCTTCCCAGAATGCTTGATTCATACGCGTCAGAGAGCAAAAAGCTCCAGCAAATCTTAGAGTACAAAGTGTTCTCTGTTGGACAAGCACACATAATTTATAGGGGGATTTGAATTCAAATCCAACTGTTCCCCCCACATTACTCTAATAAATGTTGCTTTTGCGGCAGATCTTCAAATATATTTTCCTTAATTGTCGCCTCCCCACTCCTTTTAACCATTTTTCAGCCATCAAATCATGAATAGTTACTCCAATGGTCATTTTCTTCCTGGGCTATGCAGAACCCTCCTCCATGTCATATCATCCTAACAACAAGTGCACCCTCAAAAATTTTTGCGTAGCGTGGTCACTACCTTGTCCTCCAAATTGGGTAGTGTAGTTTATTGTCCCATGTCCCCTTGCAACTGGTTGGAGTACTAAGACTGTCTTGTTGCCATATAGTCATTACACAGGATCCGCAATATGCAGGTTCAGCCTGCTCCCATTTACTCTTCCTAGAAAAGGTTCACCATTTAGCTTCGCAAGATGAACTATGCCACCCTCTATAATTTCCTTGACAATATAGTGTCCTAACTGATGCATATGAAATTTACCCAGAAATTTAGTGAACTTGCTATCATATAACATCACAATATCATTTACCTTGAATGACAAAGCTTGATATGGCAATCATGCCACTCCTTTTTGCATTCCTTCTATACTTGCTATTGGAATCTTGCCAAAAAAAGGTCTTCTTCTAATTCCATTAGTTGCGGGATCCATTCCTCCAACGTCTCATGATCCACCAGATCTGTCAAAACTACAACGCGTAGGCTAGGTACAATGTACTCCATAGGCATCACCGCTTCGACCCCATAAACTAATCCAAATGGAATTTTTCCTGTTAGAGTCTTACAAGTTGTCCTATAGGCCCATAACACTCTAGGTACACACACATCTGAGTCACTCAGCTGCGTGTTACATATTTTTGTCAACATGTTTTCCAAGATTTAAAGCTTTGAATGTCCCATTTGCCTATGGGCAATATGGTGTATTCTTCTCTTGAAAGACTTGTAATTCATCTATCAACATGCTAATTGTTTCATTCAGAAAGTGCGTACCCCTATCACTCATTAAAAATTCCGAGAATCCAAGCCTTGTTAAGACATGCTCAAACAAGAATTTTGTTGTCATAGCCCCGGTACAATCCTTTACTAGTTGTGCTTCCACCCACCTGGTTAAATACTCCATCATAGCGATAATGCAGTGTGCACCCGTTTTCTTTCTAGGTGGCTGAATTGGTCCAATAAAGTTGATCGCCCATTTCTCAAACGTCTGTAAAGATACCTAAGGATGTAGTGGTAGTTTGTTCCTTCACGACAGTCTGCCAGTTTGTTGACATGTGCTACACGCCTTATAGTAGGCTTTGGAATCTTTGTGCAATGTTGGCCACCATAATCCTGCACACAAGATCTTCTGCGTGGTTTCTTTCTGCACATAATGGCCTCCCATAGCTCCACCATGAGCTTTGGCGAGAATACTCTCATGTTCAAAATCCGACACATATCTTCGCAATATTTCATCTGCCCCCATTTTGTACAAATGTACCACAACGTCGAAGAAGTTGGCTACGTGAACTACTAATTCCTTCTTCTACTGATTTTTATATCCTTCAGGCGCCATGCCTATAAATAAGAAGTGAATAATTCCAAAAAAATGGTGGTCGGCTACTTGTATCACAAAGAGATACGCGTCTTGAAACCCTTCCTTCAAATTACTGGGTTCTTTGCCTGTTTCAATTCTTGACAGGTGGTCAGATCCAACATTCAACTTTACTGGCCTCACAATGACTTCAAAATCATACTCCTAAAATAATAACAACCACCTACAAATATTTCCCCCCAACATATCCTTGTTGACTCGGTACTCTAAGGCATAATGATTTGTATACTTCTTAAAACGTCCTCCTAAGAGATAGTGCCTGAATGTTTGTAGTGCGTATATCATGGCCAACCCCTCATGCTCTGTTGTTGAATAATTTTTCTTAGCTTTTTATAACTTCCTAATTGCGAAGTCCATAGGATGGTCTAGCTTGCCTTCGCATGCCTATGTTAGTACTGCACCTAGCGCAATGTAAGAAGCATCCACATGTACATGAAATTCCTTTTTCCAATCAGGAAATACCAAGATGGGTGCAGTCACCATATTTTCCTTAAACACATCCAAGCTGCACTAACATTCTTCATCCCAATAGAATTTTGGATCCTTCTTTAGCAATTTTTCCATGGGCACAGTAATTTGAGGATAAGCTTTAATGAATTTTCTATAGTATCCCACATGTCCCAGTGTCGTGTGCAGTTGCTTGAGGTTCCTAGGGATCTCCAAGTTCACAATCACCACAATCTTTCTAGGGTCCACCATCAAACCTTTCTTACACACAACATGACCCAACAAGATCCCAAAAGTAACATGGAATATGCATTTTTTAATTCAACGCTATATGGTTTCTCTGACAGGTATCCAACATAAGGCAAAGACTTGCTACATGGCACTTCACCAGGCCAAATAGAGTCCAGTCAACGAAGTATACTTCAAAAAAATTATGAATGAATTCTTTGAACATTGTTATGAATACACGAGAGAATATTACGTGTGTGTTCTTTAATCCAAACGGTATAACAATGTACTGAAAGAAACCCCATTCTGTGGTAAAAGTGATTTTGCTTCCATCCTCTTGTGAAATTTCAATTTGATGATAGCTTGAAAATTCTTCAATAAAGGAATAAGCCTCCTGCCCTCTCACATTGTCCAACACTTCATTTCTAAACGACATCGGAAATGGATCATGAACACATGCATCATTAAGCTTTCGCATATCTACGCAGATCCTTATTTCTCCCTTTTGTTTCTTCTCTTGGAATACCATCGGGCTCACCCAATCAGACTCTTCAACAGGTTCTATAACTCCATTCTCCAACATTTTATCCAGCTCTTCACGAACCTTTTTGTTATACTTAAGATTATGGAGATAAGGCCTCTATTTAGCATGCTTTCTATCTGGACTTAATGTGATCCTCATAATGCCCAAATGACCAAGTATTCCCTTTAAATCTAAAATCTTAGTGGGGAAGATATCCTGGTATTGGCAAAGTAGTTCAAAACCTTGTCTACTAATGTGTCGTCCCAATAGTCTCAAATATTTGTCAACTTCGATTTTTCTTCAGTGCCAATGTTTACCTACCTAGTTTTCAAAGGTGCTGAGATGTCTGGGTTCTCTACTTGCAGTCCCTCTACTTCACGATGCCCTTCTATCTCTGGAATATTGATATTTCTCGGGCCTTCTTCCTCCTCTTCAGTGGTCAAATTATAGCATTCCAATACATGGCATAGCTGGGTGCTCCAGTCCAATTGGGTCCATTCCATAGGCTCCTTCGGTGTCGTGAATATAATCACTTTAATTTCATGAAGTGCATCATTGATGCTTACAAATCTGTCGTCGAAGCTAAAAGTCAATAAGAATCCCTCCTTCAATACATCCCACTCTATAGTGCCATGGCATAACACTATTTTGAGGTACCAGTTTAGGGGGATTGTATCTAAGGTATGAAAAAATATATGTACCCACTCTGCCTGCAATTCCATTCCCCACGACTTAGTCCACCTTTCCAGGTGATCACATGGATCATCCTTCCCATTATACTTCTCAGTGATTCCTGTATAAGTATGCCCAAATCATAACTTGACCATTCTCCTGTAATCTCACAATCCTGCAAAACTATCCTTATACGTACCCAACCATTGTGTGGGTGTAGAGCTCGGCACCAACTCCAATGCTTGAAAACGATGGTGTTCAGGGACTTCGCGATCAAATTCATCTAGAAACATGTCTATGTCATCAAACCATCATAATAAGGTAACATTCTTACCTCCAACGAAACACAACATAGTGAGTTCATCATCATATTGCATCGCAAAGTAGATACTTCATGCAAACAGTTTTTCCAATTCTCTAATTCTTCATCTAATTCAGAAGTGTAGGAACTCTCCCAGTCCCATGTGATCCATCCATCCACCGTTGGATTTATCCAATCTTCATCTTGCGTTGTTATCTTGTATATTTGATCCAACTCATTGTCACTTTCGATGTAATCTCGAACTGGTTTAGCATAGCGCGCCCCTTTCACAGGATCCAGTGGAACTATAACCGTTAGCGACTTTATTTCAAAGGACATCATCCTCTTCTTCAAATTAATAACCCCATTCATGTCAATAGCCCAGTCAATTACTAGGAGCGAGTGGTAGGGATTATTTTTGCCAAAAAATTCAATAACTTCAAAGTCTGCTAATGCGCTCACACCCTCAATATCAACTGTTATTCCTAATTGTCCCATGGGGATGAATTTTTGCTAATTCACCATCCTGAGCTGAATTGGAGACCAGTGCAGTATAATCCTCACCATCATTTCCCATGTTTGTTTCGGTAGAACATTCGCATCAGACCCCAGATCCAAAATGACCTGATCCATTTCATAATTGCCTATATACGGTGTTAGCGACATCTCACATCCTATTTGCACCTTATTCTTGCCAATATTTCTAATTGTGTGTTGCTTCGAAGGAGTCTTTTCCTTATTGGCACATGTGTCTATTAAGTGTTGCAATCCCTCCACATCTTTTCTGTCACATAGTAACTTCATGCATGTCTCCATAAATATAGTGAGTATGGAAGGGTCGACCTCTTGTGTCGTACTAGTTTCTGACGTCTTTTCCTGGCTCCCTAAGGTGGAGGCCTGAGTGAAGCTCTTCTTTTCCTCCATGAATGTTTCCTTATCATGATTAAGGTCAAATGCAGCTTCTTTCTCAAGAGCTTTGTGGACCCATACGTCTTCTTCAGTCTGTGTACCCTTATCTACACCTGTTGTCATACTGCTTCAGAGTACAATATCAATGTTCTGACCTTCCTTGCAGGGCCCAACCCTCATCATTTGAAAATTATGCATAGGCTGGTGAGGCTACATTTCCTTCCCTTGCATACTGGCTATTAACAATAGACATTTTTTATGGCATGGTCGAATTTCCTATAGTACTGACATGAAGGGTGTGTAGGATTCGGGTAGTCTAGCACAAAGTGGCTCAAATATCTGTAGTTGTAGCAGATAATCTGACCACAACCTCTACCAGGTCCTCCTACTCATCCTCATCCTCGGTCTTGAAAACCACTGTGCGCTCCTCCTACGACTTGATCCAAGGGCTGAGTTTCTGCTTGCATATGATAAGTAGGGGTTATTTTCATCATCAACTCATAGCTTCGACAATGGTGCTCATCATGGCCTATGCATTTGCAGAAATTATAACACAGTTGCTGGGGTGTTTGAACGAACTTTTGAAGTAAGTGGTAGTTATCCGTCGCATGTTGTACAGTAACTTGACAGATGGCATACCATAAAAAAACCCCCATGTTTGGCCCTGCTGCAGCTTCTAGTTTTAGGGGGAGTACCCACCCCCCCGGCAATGTAATTTGCGTAGACTGGGAAATGATCTTTATCATGCCTGTGGTCCTTCCACTCCAAAAACCAAACCTCTACATACTTTTGTCTTAGTTTCCCTTCCTTTCCTTAAAATCATCAATTCTAGGTGCAAGCTCATTAACTACAAGTGAATTTGTTGTACTCATAGGTTTGTATCCTAAATAGGTGATACATGTAGCCTCATCATGATCTCCAAGGCCTTGGCTTGTCTTGCTATGTTTTGCTATGTTAGAGAAATTCTTAGATGTGGAAAAAGTGATGCGATAAACTAGTCGCGCTGCTGGGTATCTGAGATTTGCATGTTAGCCTATTTGATCTGGCACTTCAGCCTCTGATCAAAGTCCCAATATGTCTCCTCAACCCTCATTAGGATCTCCTTAAATTTAATTACCGTCTGTGCCTCAAATTTAGGCTTACTAAACTCTTTGTTCAAAGTTTTCTGAGTTTTTTCCGCTGATACTTGAGGATTGTTAGCACAATACTTAATGTACTAGGTTAGCACGCAATCCTGCAAAGCGGTAACCAACTACTCGTTCTTTATATTATCATCAATGATTTGTTGCATTATCCATACAATGTTCACAACAATCCAGAACTGCTTTGGATATTCACTCCTGGTGCCCTTGAAGATTGGCATCTTCATGGCATTCGCCATGTTGAATGGTGGGGGTGGAGGTGGAGGTGTGGGTGAAGGGGTATGCGATGGAGGTGGAGGTGGAGGTGTGGGTGAAGGGGTATGCGATGGAGGTGGAGGTGGAGGTGGAGGTGGAGTGGGAGGATGATGTTTTCTAGGGATACCCTGAGTTATTAGTTGAACATCACTTCAGGTCATAGTCTACATTGTCCCTTCATCATCACTTGAAGGGGGTCCAATCAATGGGCTATACTTTGGACCTGATTCTTCACAATTTCTAAAGAACCTTCAACTTCATGTAGCTTCAAACATGAAGGTAATGGAATTATCCGCTTTTCACACAACAATATCTTAATCCAAGTATTTAATGACCTGATGTACTTACCATGTGGTCCTTTGAAGAATTTCTGCTCTACTTCACTATAGCTAACTGATGTTTCTACTACAAATTCAGTAACAAATCCTCCTAGAATTCGACCAAGCCAGTGTTCGACAACCCTCATGATATTGTTATCGAATATCTCTAATCTTCTCACCAATTCTGGCATCCACACTATAGGACTATAGAGCTTCCACCTTCCTTGAATGTATGCCAATTTAGCTAGCCCCTCATATAATTCAATTGGAAAAGTGCTAAAGAAAATTTCATGTAGCTCTCTATATAGATACCTATTCAAAAAATATTCCTTTGACAAGAGGGAATTCCAATTTTCTCGCACTGCAAACTCGTGAATCTTCCGTTCTAACCACTATTCAATTATCTCTTTCTTAGTCAAATTCCAATGATGTGACATCACACATACCTTTAAGAAGATACCGGTCCCAACAATGGAACCATTTGTTGGTTTAGTGGGTCCTAACATAGGTTCAGAGTTATTTGTGCCAACAAAAAAAACCCTACATTGATGGCTCTTTCAGAAACAACTCGTGTAGCATAGGCTGCAGTCTCACCCAAAGCATTATTGAGGGATGGAAGAACCAAGTTTCTACATCTAGAGACTAGTGTGATGTCTTCCAACGCCTTATATTTTCTTCCACACAAATCGATAGACTTCTAGGGATATTTTACTGTAACTAGGTTAACTAGTCTCCAGACCTTCGTGAATGCCTGCGATGAGTCCTTACAGACCTTACACAATTGATTTACCTACTTTCATGCATCAACAACCAACCTTAGATCTAGTTTCACGTAGATCTATTTAATTCATTAGGAAACATAAGACAAATAGCTTCTGACCTCACAGAAGTGGACAACCATTTACTTCATATGTTATTAAGACGAATTTAGTTAATTCACACACCGTTCATTCACTATTTCATAAACATATCATTAATTGACAACATATAACATAAACAGATACAATGGAAATTTTTAGTAATTCTTCAAAACTATTAAGGAATTTAGACTTCTGTGATCCATAACATTGTTCAGAAAATCTTCGGCAAAATCACATAACCAATCTTTTGTCGACGCGTTTAAACCTTATAAGTAATATTATGTTTACCTAATACATGATTAACTTTAATAGTTGGAATAACATATTTTTTTGAATGTATTGTGATTAATTAATGAATTATAATCTTTGATCTGAATATGAATTTATTTGTTATATATATTGTAAATTTAATATACTTGTTAGATTATAGTAATATGATTTTATATTAAATTTTAATATATTTGTTATATATAATATAAATTTAATATATATAATATAATTTAATATAAATTTATTGGTTATACATAATATGAATTCGTTTGTATATTAATTTATTTAATATATATTAAATATAAATATAAAATAGATTTATATTTAATAATGTATAAGAATAATAATAATGTAATAAGTATTCTATCTATGTGTTTTTTAATAATATTGGTATTAAAAATTAATTTTTTTTTTTTTATTTTTTTTTTTTTTTATAAGTAAATATAGATTTATTATTAAACTTATATTATTCGAATGGACCATTATAATTCTTTAATAAATAAACAATAGTATATTTTAAAGAGCTTTCACCTAATATAACTAAATTCTAAGAATAACTTAATTTAATACCATTTATTTATATTTAAATAATATTAATTACAGATTATTTAATTAATATTTGACCATCATAATAATTAAGGATATTATATTATATACTAAAATTATCAAATCGATTTTAATTTTAGTTATTAATTAACAAATTTACCCATTGTAGCTATTTATAGGAATCAGTGGTTTGACTAGGTTCCTTGGGTCAAAATTAGCCGTTGAAATATAGCCGTTGGAATCTCTGCACACTCTATTTAATCAGCTTAGCCGGATTGGTTCTTCAACTTGTCCTGACGATGAACCACACTGGTTGGTTCGAAATGCGTCGACAAAAGATTGGTTATGTGATTTTGCCGAAGATTTTCTGAACAATTCTTCAAAACGTTGACTGTATTGATCTTCAATTCACTAATTACAGATGCTTCTTACCCTGCGCACACAGCTATAGGGGTTCATGCACTCAGTTGCGGACTCTACCCAAGCCTCTAGTGAACTCAATTGTGGGAGCCTTCCCTTCTCTACCTAAGCACAAGAAGCAGAGTCTTCATGTCTTATCTATTGCCTAAGACAAAAAAACTCTTGAATGTACCCAATTCTCCATCCCAAGTTTTTTATAAGACTCGCTAAGACTCAACTATTCATAGCTTTTCTAATATAATACCATGGCCCCCGACTCATGGGTGAGTCTTCAAAACTAACCAAAAACAAAGGGCTAAGATCCCTTTGACTCCTATCTATCTACGTGCTCTGCGTCAACATTATGTGGAGACTTTACATATTTTACAAAATTGTTTACAAAGTTGACCAAGTTAACTCAATTCTACCCGTGGGGACCCCATCCCAACAACACTGGTGACTGCCTTGACCACGCTTAGAGCTAAGTCTCCATTGTTACATAGGTTTTGAACCCTCTCCTCATAAACTTTGACTTCGATTTTCATCTACAGTTTTCCTCCCATCTGAGGATTCCACTCATGTGTGGGATATTTGTTATAGGTGAGGAAACTACTAAATAATATTAGCTTTCTTGCTTATGTAATGCATGCTTGTTAATTCACATTCTTGCTAAATTTCCTACTTTGTTTACCAGATTAACTAACATTGGCATGTACAACTAAGGTCAGTCAAATACGGTTGGTTTAATATAGTTACAGGAAAAAGGTTTTTCCCTTTTTGTGGTATAATTGACTAGAAATTATTATCTGGGGAATTCAGTAATCTCGTTGTAATGGACTATGTATAGGTGTTTATTTATACTTTATTACATATTTATTAATAGAGACTTTCATTTATAATGGTTGGGTTTCCAAAATTATGAGATTTAGTTGTCGGTTCACTGTCCATGTAAGCTTCGCAGTTTATGTGTATAAAATCCAACATGAGTTTTCCTTCTGTATTAGCGCGTTTTCAATCATTACTTTGATAGTTAAGAGTTTTCTTGTTTAAAACAATGATACTTCGAGTGTTGGAATTATGATACAGGTATTGTCCTTGATGGCAACTCACTCAGATGAAAGATCACAGTATAGCAGGTAAACAACAAAGAATTGCATATCAGTCTTCACAGAATGAAGAAAGAGAGGTATACGCAGGTTCACCATTGACCAAGTTGCGTATACATGTAGGTTCACCATATACAAGTCACGTATACGTACACACACACTTTCACAAAAGGAAAAGCGTGTATACCTTGGAAAACTAAGCTTTTGGTCCGAAGTATTTGGTGCATGGTATTGGTCCAAGGTATTTGGTCTGAGGTATTGACCCTAGGTATTTGGTCCAAGGTATTGGTCCTAAGTGGTTTCGGTCCATGGTATTGAGAAAGGCCTAAAACTATAAAAGGAGGAGAAGATCATTGGGCCATAGTGTGCAAGTATTGAATATCTGATGAAGTGTGAGATCTAGTATGCAGGTTATTGGGTTGTGGTGCATTGCTGGATCTAAACCAAGGATGAACCTTAGCGGATGATGAGGGATTATAACTAATGATGGATCGGGATCTTAAGGCATAAAATGAACTATCATTATGTTTTTTGCTCATGTATATTCTAGATCTGAATACTGACACATATATTATTTTGTAAATGATATGATCTAGGTATAACTGAAGTCTGGAATAGCTGCAGAATTCTGAATTAATATTTGAATATGTATATGCTGGTTGGCTTTGAAAAAAACACATATACACGGAGGTTTGACACATGGAAGTAGTGTATACCTTATAAAATATGTTTTATTTCCTTCTGTTTGTTGTTGCAAAGTTCTGGGTTCTTCTTTGGGTTTTGGTTACTATATTCTGGTGACAATATTCTAAATGATCAGATTGATGGGTTGTCAAAGTGATTGATTGATTCAGTTGTGGTTGGTTCAAAAAGTGATTGGTTGATGTAGATGTATTTGATGATTGAATTACAATTATGATGCTCTTGATGGATCCAGTCTGAAAATTTATGAAACGTGGTCCCTAGAGGAAGAGAGAAGGTCGTAGCCTTCTATAGGTCGGCACCTACGTACCAACAATCATATCGGCTAGTACAAGAGCTAGGGGGTTGTAGCTCCCTTCCAGTAGTAGCTACAAAATGAGAGAGGGTTGTAGCCTTGTACAGGTAGAAGCCTGCGTACTGGTATAAGTCCGCACCAATACAAAATTGTAAACATATTTTTCTTGTTATTAAAAGAAGACAGAGACGACAGTAGCAGGTGGTTTTTACCCACATTGGGATTCCACCTTATATCTTGGTGTTCATGTGTGATGCTCATGTGTAATGCTTTATTATGCTTTTACTACACTTTCTAATTAATATCTGACATACTAGTTAAAGTTCAATGCATGATAAATTGGGTAAATCAAAAGTTCTTTGAATATACGCTAGTTGCTTTAATAATAATCGCGTGTACATGCTGGTTCACTTTGAAAATGTAGCATATACAAATATGTCTATGGAAATGAAAAATTATTGACTTAGTAATATTGATTCACCCCCCCTCTCAGTATCATTTCCAACAATTGGTGTCAGAGCTGGTCCTTCAGAAGAAGCTTGATCTCTTGAAGAAAGATCCATCATCATGAGTAATAAAGAAAGTGGGGGATCCATCAGACTGCCCATCTTTGATGGGAGCAACTTTGTTTATTGGAAGATAGGAACCACAACCTATCTTTAATCACTTGGAATAGATGTCTGGGAAATCGTGGAAGGAGGATATAGATTTCCATCAGCAATTCCTACAGATACGACAGGTAAAAAACAATATGAAACCAAAGACAGGGTTGTCAATACATTATTGGGAAGTCTGTCACAATCAAAGTTTGTCAAAGTTTTGTAGCTCAAATTAGCCAAAGAAATATGGGACAAAATCGTTCTAAGCTACGAAGGAGACTCTGAGGTAAAACATGCTAAACTGCAAACTCTCAAAATTCAATATGAAACTCTTAAGATGCACAATGATGAAAGTATAGCTAGTTACTTCTTATGTATAGATGAGATTGTTAATTGCATGAAGAATTTGGGTGAAGAGATAAAGGAGGTTACCTTAGTTGAGAAAGTTTTAGGATCCTTGTCTGCTAAATTTGAATCAAAAGTATCTGCCATAGAAGAAAAATAGGATCTACAGACTATTAGTATGACACAGCTTCATTGAATCTTAATTGCCTTTGAGATGAGAAAAGGAGGCCCATCAGATATGAGAGAAGTCACATTTAAAGCTTCAGCAAAAGGAAAAGAAGAACTCAATGAATTAGGACATATTTTAGAAGAAGAAGATGAAGTAAACTTTGTCAAGAAGCTTCAATGAGGTTCCAGAAGATTTAGAGGTAAACTACCTTTCAAATGTTTTGCCTATGGTAGAGTCGGTTATTATGTTGCCAAATGTCCTCATAAAGATAAATATGATAAAGGGAAGGAATCTGCAAAATGGAATAGAAAACAAAGTGTAAGTAAAAAGAGTTACTATACTCATGAAGATAGCGATGGATTATCAAATAATGATGAAGATGAAAATAGTAATGACTATAGAATTCTAATGGCTTATGAAGATGACATTCATGAAGAAATATCTAAACTCAAAATCTGTTTATAATAAAAGAATATGATTATAGATACCCTGACATATCAACTTTGCTTGAAGAGAAAACCACAATGAAAAACTAGAATGTGAAATTGTGGGTCTAAAAAACGATCTTGAGAAAGCAAAATCTCTCAATATTAGATTTTCTAAAGGATCAAAAACCTTAAATGAAATTATCAAAGTTTAGCATTCTCCTCTGATAAAGACAGGTCTTGGATATACTGAAGAAGCACCTCAATCACAGAAGCCATCAACCTCCACTAAAAGCTATCTTGATGTAGCAAAGAACAGTGAACAATATGACAATTGTTAGCAAAGGCATAATGCATATCACGAGGTAAATCAGGCTCGATTTTCTTCAAGGATGAACAGAAGTCACAACAAACCTTAGGTTAATCATAATCAATTTGCTTCAAAGATGAATAGAAACTACAATCACTAGGTCAATAGATTCGATAATTGTAAGAACTTCTTCAATGGTCAATGTTTCTCATGTCATAATTTTGGACACAAAGCTACTCAAGGTGTCACTTACAAAACCGTCATGAATAGAGAAGCATGAAATCAAAGGAACGTGATAGGGATCAAGAAAAGTTCCTATAATAACTTTTCTCTTCTTGAAAATGAAATAGAATGCTCAATCTATAACAACTTTGATCATGGAGAATCTGAATGCAGGAGTAAATTTTGGAAAATATCTCAAAAGGAGAAAACTCTATTAAATCACAAAATATGGAGAAAGAAAGAACCACAAACAGAAAGCTGTGGTATAGCCTTGTATGCAGAAGGACAAGAAAATCAATGGTACATCGACAGTGGATACTCAAAACACATGGCAGGTGACAAAGAAAAACTACACTCATATAATGCCTTAGAAAAGGAAAAGAATGTCTCATTTGGAAATGACACTTCTGCTGTCATAAAACGTAAAGGCTCTGTTTTCTTGAAAGAAAAAGTTGAAGTTGGGAACGTTATGTATGTTGATGGTGTGAAGCATAACCTGTTGAGTGTCAGTCAAATGTGTGATCAAGGAAATGAAGTGTTGTTTCGATCAAACAGATGTGTTGTTCGTGAGCTTGATACATGAGAAACTGTGATCAAAGGTACAAGAACTCCAAACAACTTATACATACTCAAGGGAGGACAACAATAGTGCTATCTAAGCAAAAATGACAAAAACTGGCTATGGCAGAGAAGATTGGGACATCGAACCTTTTCTCAAATAAGAAAAGCATGCAGATTCCAGGCTGTTTGTGCTCTTCCAGATATTAGCATTCCTAAAAATACAATATGAAAACCATGTCAATTCAGTAAGCAAACCAGATCTCACTTCATTGAAAAAGAAGGGTGAGCTAGTAAGCCTCTTGAACATGTTCATACTGATTTATGTGGACCATCAAGGAAAAAGTCACCTCATGGAGAAGAATACTTTATATTGTTCATTGATCATTTTTCCATAATGTGTTGGATAGGTCTTCTAAAGCATAAAGGTGAAGCATTTGAAAAGTTCAAAGCCTTCAAACCTTTGGTTGAAAATGAATCAGATCGCAAAATAAAATGCCTCAGACCCGATCAAGGAGGGGAATTTACCTCTGATGAATTCTTTGACTTTTGTGAACAACATGGAATAAAAAGGTAGTTCTCCACTGCAAGGACTCCTTAGCAAAATGGAGCGGTAGAAATAATAAACATAACTATTCAACAAATGGCTCGAGCTATGCTAGATTAATCTAGAACTCCTGCAACCTTCTCGGGTGAAGATGCATTCGTCGCCGTCACTATTCTCAACCAAGAAAATGTTTGGGTAAACAGCACTCAAACTCCACATGAACTATGGTATGGTAAGACTCCTACTGTAAAATACTTCAAAGTTTTTGGAAGCAAATGTTACATCAAAAGGACTGATGAAGAACTTGGTATGTTTGAACCTAAAGAAGATGAAGGTATTCTTATTGGTTACTCTTCCTGAAGTAAAGGATATAAATGTTGTCATAAAAGACTTGGGAAGATTATTGAAATTATTGATGTTGTGGTTGATGAAGCATGCAAAAATCCAAAACAGATAAAAACCAAAGATTATGACAATGAAGAAAATGAGGATTATTTTCCCACATCAAATCACACTGATTCTAAAGAAGAAACCAATGAAGCACCAGAAGAAGAGATAACAGTAGAAGAAAAGACTTCGTCCGGGTATGTTCAGAAAAATCATCCAGAAACTCAAATTTTAGTGGAAGAAGAAGTAGGTGTGCAGACAAGAAGAACTATTACAGAAGCCTCAAGCTATCTAGCATTATTATCTTCCACTGAACCTCAAAATGTAAATGAATCATGCAAATATGAATGTTGGGTCAAGGCCATGAATGAAGAACTTGAGAAAATTGAAAAGAATAATACTTGGGAATTAGTTCCTAGACCTCCTGATAAGAATATCATAGGAACTAAATTGATATTCAAAAACAAGCTGAACGAAAATGGAGTAGTTATTAGAAACAAGGCCAGACTTGTCTGTAAAGGATATGCTCAACAAGAAGGTATAGATTTTGAAGAAAACTTTACACCTATTGCTAGACTTGAAGCCATAACGATGCTTCTTGCTCTTTCTAGTTTTCATAAATTCAAAGTATACCAAATGGATGTAAAATTTGTCTTTCTTAATGAAGACTTTGAAGAAGAATTCTATATTGAGCAACCAGAAGGATTCACTCTTGGAAATGATGAAAAACTTGTATGCACACTCAAAAATTCTTTCTATGGTCAAAAGAAAGCTCCAAGGGCCTGGTATTACCGTCTTGACAAATATCTCCACCAACAGGGCTTTTCAGGGATCAACAGATAACAATCTATATACAAAGATTGACACTGATAAATTGCTAATAATTGTTGTTTATGTTGATGATATCATTTTTGGTAGCAATGAAGAATCCATGAGTTAGAATTTTTCTTCAGTAATCCAGCAAGAATTTGAAATTTCCTTGCTTGGTGAGCATACCTATTTTCTTGGTCTACAAGTTCAACAAAATAAATATGGTATTTTTCTTTCACAAACCAAATATCTCAAAAAAATCTTGAAAAAGTATGGCATGGAAGATTCTAAACCAGTATATACCCCAATGGTAACAGGATGCAGTCTCAACTCAAATGATTAATCAACAAAAGTACATCAACCAACTTATAGATCCATGATTGAAATTCTACTTTATCTAATAGGTACCCGACCTCACATCATGCATGCAGTAGGTATAGTTCGAAGATTCCAAGCAAATCCAAAGGAATCACACCTTCAGGAAATCAAAAGGATTTTCAAATATCTTCAAGGAACACAGAACTTTGGTTTATGGTATCCTAGAGATACAGATCTTAAACTTCATGCATATATAGATGCAGATTGGGCAGGAAGTGTTGATGACAGAAAAAGCACTAGTGGTGGTGCATTCTATATGGGTTCCAGGTTAGTGTCTTGGTTCAGCAAGAAACAAAGTTCAATTGCATTATCTATAGCTGAAGCAGAATACGTGGCGGCTGCATCTTGCTGCACACAACTACTTTGGATGATGCAAACCTTGCAAGACATTTTGATCACATGTACTCCACGCATCTCCATTCTATGTGATAATACAAGTGCCATCAATATTTCAAAGAATCCAGTCATGCACTCCAAGAACAAGCACATACCCATCAAATATCATTTTCTACGTGAACAAGTGCTTGAACAAAAGGTCAAATTGGAGTATGTTCCCACCAAAGAATAGGTTGCTGATATATTCACTAAACCACTGCCCAGAGAGACATTTGAATATCTTAGACAAAAGCTGGGAGTAGTTGTTGCATCATCCTACTGTTAAATCCTATTTTTTTAGAGAAAGGTTGTTATACGCGAGTTTCATGAAGTGTAGTCATGTACATACGTGGGTTTATGTGGGCACAATCGCGTATATGTTGGTTTGAAGAAAAGTAGTGGGCCAAACTTAGGAAAAAGTGGTTTGTTGTGGTTCTATCAATTATCTGCTTTGTTTGATGATTGTTACAATCTGCTGGTAACATGTGGAAATATATTGGTCCTCATAAAGTTGTTGATAACTTGATGTATATCTGATTGATGATGATGTTTTGACATCTTTTATTGACATATGGAATGATCAGATCTAACAATGATTAGGTGGAACAGGTTCAGGGGGAGAACATGGTATGCTTCTAATAAAGCATTGTTGGAATTATGTCTAGAAGTCTTTGGTACCTAATCAATGATGATGAGTTCTTACTTTATGATGATAGGTTGATACTCACATATGTTGATTATCATGTTTGATGATATGGGATGTTCCCTAGTGATGATATAATGAAGGTTCTTATGGAAAGATCATGCAGTTCTTGATAATGATGTCTATGGTGTTTTCACATACATATGATATGATGTGCATGATTTTGTGCTACTGCTTGGAGATATGACATATGCTTAGTTGATTCATGGAAGGTTATGATAAGGGAACGTAGCAATTTGATCTCGATAAGATCAAGAGGATGAGTTGACATATGCCGACATACTTTGACACAGGTTGATGATATTTTGGGACATATACAGGTTGCTGGTCTAGATGTTGTTGACAGATGCTGCCATTGATACAGATCATATGATAGTTGTTGATGACTATCATGGTCTTGTTTAAGCTATTTGGTCTCTGTTATATATGTCATGCATATCATTTAATGTAAAGTTCATGAAGGGACCTAATTTGTAACCCCAATATGCATGGGATGGATGATGTAATGTTTCTTGTTTTTGTCATGTATAAACAATTGGTATATCCCCACTTGGTTGGGAGATGGATGTATGTATGAGTCATTGGTAATAGGAAGGTCATTGGTATAGAGTCATGTTCTTCCCTTGGAAAATCTTTTTGTAGACTTTGCTTGTGCTCAAGGGGAGAATGGACTCGATCATGGGAGCTCAATTAGTACACTTTAGCATATTAGGGATTTCAACATGTACTCAGGGGGAGCATGACCCTTTGCCCTTCATGTCAAAGGGGGAGAGTCACTTGGTGTGGTTGTTGCCATCAAGTCCAAAGGGGGAGATTGTTGGCATTATGATACAGGTATTGTCCTTGATGGCAACTCACTTAGATGAAAGATCATAGTATAGCAGGTAAACAGTAAAGAATTATAGATCGGTCTTCACAGAATGAAGAAAGAGAGGTATATATAGGTTCACCATTGGCCAAGCTGCGTATTCATGCAGGTTCACTGTATACAAGTTGCGTATACGTACACATGCACTTTTACAAAAGGAAAAGTGTGTATACCTTGGAAAACTAAGTTTTTGGTCCTAAGTATTTGGTCCATGTTATTTTGATCCATGGTATTGGTCCAAGGTATCTAGTCTAAGGTATTGACCCTAGGTATTTGGTACAAGTTACTGGTCCTAAGTGGTTTTGGTCCATGGTATTGAGAATGGCCTAAAACTATAAAAGGAGGAGAAGATCATTAGGCCATAGTGTGCAAGTATCGAATATCTAATGAAGTGTGAGATCTAGTATGTAGGTTATTGGGTTATGGTGCATTACTGGATTTGAACCAAGGATGAACCCTAGTGGATGATGAGGAATTAGATCTAATAATGGATCGAGATATTAAGGCGTAAAATGAACTATCATTATGTGTTTTCGCTCATGTATATTCTAGATCTAAATACTGACGCATATATTATTCTATAAATGATATGATCTAGGTATAGCTGAAGTCTAGAATAGCTGGTTGGCTTTGAGAAAAGCGCGTATACATGGAGGTTCGACACATAGAAGTAGCGTATACCTTATAAAATAAGTTTTAGTTGCTTTTGTTTGTCGTTGCAGAGTTCTGGGTTCTGGTTACTCTATTCTGGTGAAATCATTCTAAATGATCAGATTGATGGGTTGTCAAAGTGATTGATTGATTCGGTTGTGGTTGGTTCAAAAAGTGATTGGTTGATGCAGATGTATTTGATGATTGAATTACAGTTATGATGTTGTTGATGGATCCAGTCTGAAAATTTATGAAACGTGGTCCCTGGAGGAAGAGAGAAGGTCATAGCCTTCTGTAGGTCGGCGCCTACATACCAGCAATCATATTGGCTAGTACAAGAGCTAGGGGGTTGTAGCTCCCTTCTAGTAGTAGCTGGAAAATGAGAGAAGGTTGCAACCTTCTGCAGGTAGAAGCCTACGTACTGGTATAAGTTTGCACTAGTACAAAATTGTAAACAGATTTTTCTTATTATTAAAAGAAGACAGAGACGACAGTAGCAGGTGGTTTTTGCCCACATTGGGTTACCACCTTATATCTTGGTGTTCATGTGTGATGCTCATGTGTAATGCTTTATTCTTCTTTTACTGCACTGTCTAATTAATATCTGACATACTAGTTAAAGTTCAATGCATGATAAATTGGGTAAATCATAAGTTCTCTACATATACGCTAGTTCACATAGCGAAAGTAGTGTATACAAATATGTCTATGGAAATGAAAAATTATTGAGTTACTAATACTGATTCACCCCCCCTCTCAATATTATTTCCAACATCAAGTTACCTATTATTTTATATGTATTTATTTTGGCATGGAGCACTTTAAGCCAACGTAGATTGTAATCTTTTCATCTTGTTATAGCGTAACTCTCTCTTCCAGCCAAACAGTGAAGGGACTGTTTTGGTTACCAGTTCTCCTTGGTGCATCCAAAACTAACCCTTTCTCTGTTGGCCATGATACTATTACCCTTACTCAGTTCTACACTAGTTTATTCGTTTTAAAAACATAAAAAAATAACTACAACCTACTACAACTTCTTTCTTCCTATCCCAATAGACTTTCTCAAACACAAATGAATTCACAAACAAGAAATGTGTTAGAATTTAGTATTGCAACAACGAATTCCCTTATAGTCTACTTCTTTTCTCATCCCTATTTTCCAAAATATATATTTAACTATTAATTACTAGATTCTGAAATACATCTTGCATGAAATGTTACACTGTACTTTAGGTGTTGCTATACAAATTTTAAAGTAAATTCTGAAAAGACATCCTTGCATTTCCTTAATTAAATAGTAAAATATTGAGACTAACACCATCCATAAAAATGAGTCTTTTGGCAACAATAGTTATTTGAATCATTTCTTTCCTGTGCTATGAAGACCACTAGGGTGAGAAATGCTCCAACCAACCGTGGGTTCAGTCTCTCACTGCACTTCCCCCCGAGCTAGCTTTTCCCGGGGGTGGTTTTTATGGAAAATATTATTTTCTAAAATTCTCTCAACCTATCTATTCACTACCAGAGTTAGCCTTAAATTACCATTCTAAGCTTATAGCTTCAGGCAAACTCCACTGGCCAACCACCTCTCAAGTCTTTTCCCTATTATTTCTTCTCTCCTCCTACCTCAGATTCATAATGCCCCCTTCTTCTTCTCTTGGAGTTTTTTTATTTCAAATGGAAGAGTTTGGGTAGGTAACTACTTGACCCACAACTGTCCAACTACCTGAGGTAAGCTTACTATAGCATTGCTTCCCAATCATGGTTTAAAAAAGATAGCATTATGCAATCTTAATTAAAATCAAACATGCATTCATGTACTTCCATTTATATGTCTCATCCTTCATGGACCACACTTACAAACACATTCCTTTAGGTACATTAAATGGTAATTTAATGTTTTTGAAGTTACGCGGGGTTCTTACATATCATCCCCCCTGAGCGAAACACCATCTTGGTGTTTTGCTAATCCTTATACTAGAGTGGGGTATGCCACTTTTATGAGTTTCTCATCTTCCTAGGTAGCATCCTCCTGTCTAAAGTGCCTCCACTACACCTTAACTTGGGTTATAAGTTATTTCCATAGTTGTACATCTCTCTGATCTAGGATATGTAGGGGTTCGACTAGAATTCTTCGTTTGGCTTGACCTGTACCCACACATATTTAGTTACTATTAGTTGGCTGTTATATATATATATATATATATATATATATATATATATATATATATATATATATATATTTTTGAAAATTTAAATGTAGTATACATTATGCACTATTACCTGTTTATCTTGCCAAGAAATGATATGTGTAGGGTCATAAATGTATTTCTTTAATAACGACACATGGAATACATTATGTGTGTGTATGTGGCTAGGAAAGTCTAGCTGATATGCTACTGGCCCAATGCATGCTAAAATATAAAAAGGGCCACAAAAATGTGGGGCTAAATTAGCACAACTCCCCCAACGTAAGGTACTTTTCTTTGGTTTAATCCTTACATACATGTGGTCCCCCACCTAGAGCTCCCACAAACTTTGCTTCTTATCTGCATATTATTTTAGTCGATCTTGAGTTGCCTTTAAATTCCCCCTTACCTTTGTCATCGTCTCTTACATTTCTTTCAACATCTTGCTCCTAAGATTAATTTTCCCTCCGAACCAGCCTAATTAATAGGTGTTATGCATCTATGCCTATACAACATTTCAAATGAGCTCACCTTTAGGGAAGTTTGACAGCTATTATTATATGCGAATTCTACTAAATGGATATGATCTTCCCATTTAGTCAATTGTTGCATTACATACATCTGCAACATATCCTCTACTACCTTATTTACCCTCTCAGTGTTCCCATCCATTTGAGGATGATATGTAGTGCTAAACTGTATTTAAGTACCCAAACCACTAAATAAATATTTCCAAAAACCAGAAGTAAATTTATCATCTATATCAAAGCTTGCCACTCTTGGAATCCCATGCAATCTAAAGATTTATTTAATAAATATATTCACAATTTCCACCATTTTTTTGTCGATTGGACCGAAATGATAATTTTTGCATCACTACCAATATTAAGTGTTTTTTCCTTTTTGCTTTAGGTAAACTGGTAATGAAATAAAGTGTAATAGTCTCCCATTTTTATTTGGGAATGGGAAAATGGTGGAGTAGTCCAACTGGATGCTGGTTTTCAACGTTCACTAATTGGAATTTTAGGAACTTGGTCAGGTACTCAGTCAATTCCCTCTTCATGCTGGGCCAAAAATATTCCTTCCTCAAGGTAGTGATCAGTTTCTTGTAGCCTGGGTGGGCTGCATAAGGAATTTTTTGGTATTCATTCAGGATCATGTGTTTAATGTTGATCCGATTAGACACATACATCACGTTTCAATAGTCCAGCAAATCTTCTGCATCTACTTCATAATCGATTTGTTTATCACTGGTAGCTGGATCATTTGATTTCTACAATAAAAACTGATATTCGAGGTCACTTTTAGCAGCTTCCTTAATCTGGTGTTTAAACTTTGTTTTTGTTTTACAAAATAGAATTTCATAAATGCAGTTTACCTTCCTACTTAATGAATCTTCCACATAATTATCCTTACCCTTCAAATACTTTATTTCGGACTCGAACTCACTAGGAATGCAACCAAACGTGCGTAGAGAGCGTTCGAAGTGGGATGCTTGAAGTATGTGGTTCAACTATTATGGTCTTTCATCAGTATAAATATTTTTCTAGCTAAGTAATGTTACCACATTTTTAAAGCATGTATTACAGTGGTTAACTCTAGATCATATGCTAAATATTTTTTTTCATGCTCTTTCAGCTTTCTAGATTCATAAGAAACTACCCTACCTTCCTGCATGACCACCCCACTGACTCCTTCCTTGGAGGCATCCATACAATCAATGAAATCCTTTTCAAGACCAACAATTTTCAAAATAGGAGCAGTAGTAAGCAAGTGTTTTAGATGATCAAAACTATTTTGCCACTCAATTGTCCATCTAAAGGTTCATCCCATCTTTTGCAAGGAAGTAATTGGATATGCCACTATCAAAAATATTTGAATGAATCATCGATAATAACCACCAAGACCCATAAAAGATCTTATATCTGGCACATTTTTAGGTACCGAACATTGCATTATAGTTTTCATTTTCTTTGGGTCTACGACTATCCAATCTTTAGTAGTGCCATGCCCCAAATACCATATTTTCTCTTTGAACAATTCAAACTCACTGTATTTTTCATACAACTGGCATTCTTACATAGTTTGTAAGACAATTTGGAAATGCTTTTGATGTCCTTCCATATTTTTGGAATAAACAAGAATATCGCTCAAAAAAATCAACACAGACTTATCTAAGTCAAGACTAAATATATTGTTCCTGAGACACATGAACATTGCTGGAGTGTTTGTTAAACTGAAGGGAAAGACCACAGATTCGTAATGCCCATAGCGTGTACTAAACATAGTTTTATATCTGTCCTCTTCCTTTATTCTTATCTGATGATAACTCGACTACAAGTCAATCTTAGAAAATGTTGTTACCTGCTTCACTTAGTCGAACAAATCATCAATTCAGGGTAAGGAGTATTTCTTTTTGACTATTAATTTACTTAACTTCATGTAATTGATAAATAGTCTTAAAGTTCCATATTTTTTCCTAACAAATAACAATGGACCCCACCAAGGTGATACGCTTGGACAAATATATTTTGTCCAACAATTCTTGCAATTACATTTCTAACTCCGTTAATTCGGGAATACTCATACGGTAGGGGCCCTACACATGGGAGAAGCTCTGGGTATATACTCAATGGTAAAATCCACATCTCTATGAGGAGGTAGCTCAAGAATATCTTCAGGAAAAACATCGGTAAATTCTTGTACAATGGGAAAATTCCCCATGGTGACTGTTTTCTCTTTTGGATTAGTGTAGTCCATCTGTATGGAATAAATATGACAACCTATCCTCATACATTTAGCCAACTATGATGCAGTAATGGGCCTCAATTTCAGGGGTCTTTTCACACCTTGGACTTCCTATCTTATGCCTGCCCCATTCAAATAGCTAATTATTTTCTCTTTACAATCAATAAGTGACCAATGGTTTTCTAACCAATCCATTCCACTCAAAACATCATATGATCCTAAAGGTAAAATATTAAAGTTTTCAGTGATCAACTAATCTTTCACTGTCACTTGGAAGTTATATATTTTATACATCACTCTTCTTTTAGCCCATGTTGCTAGTTGCACTAGCCATGGCCTTTTAATTTGCTTCATTGTAAATTACATTTATCCACTATGTTAGGGCTCACATCACTTAGACTTTCCCCTAGATCAATTAAAATAGTCACAGATGGCTAAAACTTTTACCTTCAAATTCCACCATTTTTTTTTGATACTTCTCCTAATGGTCCTCCAATGCGGAATTAATTATGACCTGACTTCTCATAACATCACCCACACTAGAGGCTTCTTGAATTTGAGTTACTGGTTCTGCTCCCTTTCGATGAAGACAATTTCTAACATAGTGTGGCCTTCCACACCCCCAATATTGCAGTGAAGTTCTAACTATTGTCTCTTCTTAAGGCTTATTATGTTGTTCAACAATAATTCCTTCACCTTGCAATCTGGACTTCTGTTGGAATTTTCCCTAGTGGCTGTTTTGTGGGTTGTTATAAGAATTTTTAAAATTTGGGGATCTGAACCATTTTCCTTGTTGCGTTTGGTTTTTTCCCTTCTTATCAATTAATTTCTTAACACTTTCTCCTTTCTTTTTCATTTGTTGGTAACATAATCTAGCCTTTCTAATGACTTCATCCGTAGTGTTGGGATTCTTGAATTCCAATATCTCTTTCATAGAACTAAGTAGAGTACTAATAAACCATTGAAATTTCACCTTCTCTTCATGTATATATGGAACGTATCTTAGCAAGTGAGGTAAATTTCATAATAAACTTCATCCATTGTATGTTGTCCTAACTAAAGATTGTGAATTTCCTTTGTTTTCTTTATCATAGAAGTGTTTCATTAAATATTTATCTTTAAAATGTTTCCAAAAATATTCCCATGTTATTTCTTATTTATTCATTTTGTGCATAGTCTTTATATCTTCCCATGATAAAGTGAATTTTCCCTCAGGTTGATAAATTTCCAAACATGCTTTCAGATTATGATTATATTTATAAATCTAAAAATACATGTGCATGTTTATGAGCCAGGCTTCTGTAGCCCCCTCCTGATCACCATCAAACACTAGAGGTTTGATATTTTTAAAGTCACCTTACAACTCATTCCTCTACCTTTTTAAACTTTTGTGTTTGGAAATCTTATCAGATTCCTCATCATTACCCTCCTAATCTCCCTTAGATTCAGGTTTATCCTCGCTTTGTTTGTGTATTCTAGCCATGTTTTCAGGATCAGGGCTTGGAGCCAATTGTCGATGGTTTTGTCTCTCAGAAATGATCTTCATGAACATTTACTATTCTTTCATCTATCATTTGCTATCCACCCTTAACCTTGCCATTTAACACTTTAGTTGTTGCAATGTTTAGTATAGGGATGCATTAATGTTCTATGACTCTTCTCCCAACTACACCCACATTTTAGGGTGTATTATAGTTGACAATCCAGGACCAAATCGAATGGTTGGCCTTGGTGGTGTATACCCAATTCTTCTCATATTACTTGTCTTCTACTAACTATTAACACAAATACATATTGTTATTCAACATAATCAATTATTGTTGTCTCCCAAAGGCCACAATGATGAAAATTGGCTCTGATACATCTTGTCACAACCTTACGCCATCACTCAATGATTAAAAAATAAGAAAATAAAAAAATTGACTAGTAAATAAAGTTAAAAATACAGTTCTGGAGTTCAGTAGTTCACATGTAAATATATATGAAATATTCCATAGTTATTTGGAAGTGTGACTATAGAAATTTTGTTTGATTGTATAGGAATTGACACTTATGATTAGAATGACTCATTATAAAGTTTGATCTATATCATAATACTGCATTATTTCGTGGCATTGGTTAATTTAATGCATAGGGTATTGATTTTAATGGTTGATGATATCATTGTATTAGTGTTGTCTAATTTCTCATTGAACTCTCTCGATGTTGAATATTCTCCATCCATCTGTTAATCCTCACTTTGGGATTCACCAATTGATTGACTGTCCTCCATGTTCATGCTTGTTGGATGGTGTAGATTGTGGGAAAGGGCTACAAGAAAACTAACCTGCCCACCCCACTCATTGCGAAACCTTATTTTGTCACTACAGGAGTTAGGTTTTCCACTGTGGTAGTCTAAAAGGGTTTGATTCCTTTATGTTTGGTTTTCTAATTTTCATTCATCCTCTGCTAGGGCTCTTTGTGCTCCAAGACTTGTTCAACAATCTAATGTCCAATTGAGTTTATTGGTAAGTGATTGATTTTTTATTTCGGCCACCATTTTTGAGGTTCTTTTTTTACAAAATATTAATTTATTTTCCAACTTTCTTCAATGGAATGTACAGGTATGTTTCTCTGGCCATTGATTCAACATCTAGAGCTAGCCTTAGAACCTCAACACTAGTGAGTGTCTTGACCCCACTTGGAGATAATCCTCCTTTTTTACATAGGTTCTGAACTCTCTCCTTATAAACTTTGACTTTGCATTTTGTCTACAGTTTACTACCCATCTGCAGATTCCTTCTACGTGTAGGATATTTGTTACATGTGAGGAAACTACTAGATAATATTGGGTTTCTTGCTTATGTAAAGCATGTTTGTTAATTCATATTCTTACTCTAGTTTCCATGGTGCAGGTACACTCTACATTAATTTCAGGTGCTATGTTTTTGAGCCAAAATTTATTCCATTTAGCAACTGACTCTCTGAGTCTTCCAAGTGTTTTATTTGTCTATGGCCTTTATTTTGGAAAGGACATCTCTCCATTCAACAAGTTATGGAACTTCTATTGATAGGCACCCTAACTGGGTCAAGCTCTATGATTTCCTACTTTGTTTAGTAGATTAACTAGCCTCGACTTGTATAGCCAGGGTCAGTCAAATACTGTTGGTTTAATATAGTTACAGGAACAAGGTTTCTCCCTTTTTTGTCGTACAATTGATTGGAAATTATTATCTCGGGAATTTGATCATCTCATTGTAATGGACTATGTATAGATGTTAATTTCTACTTTATTACATATCTATTAATAGATACCTTCATTTATAATGGTTGGGTTTCCATAATAATGAGATTTGGTGTGGTTTTGTTGGTTTACAGTCCATGTAAGCTTCGCAGTGTATGTGTATAAAATCCACCATGATTTTTCTTTGTGTCTTGGCATGTTTCATTATTTTGTTAGTTAAGTTTTTTTTTTGTTTAAAATATTGATACTTCCAATTATTTATTGTTTTATATGTATTTATTTTGGCATGGAGCACTTTAAGGAAATGGAGATTGTAATCTTTTCTTCCTATTTTGGGGTAACTTCCTCTTCCATCCAAATAGTTAAGGGACTATTCTAGTTACCGGTTCTCCCTAGTGCCTATGGAACTAACCGTTCCTCTGCTTGTCGTGACATTATTACCCTTACTCGGTTATGCTGTAGTGTTTTTATTTTAAACAAAATGAATTATAACCTATTGAAACTTATTGCTTCCTAGCCTAATAGACTTTGTCAAACACAATTGAATTCCCTGACAAGAGATGTGATAGAATTTACTATTGTAGTGACGACTTCCATTACAATCTACTTCTTTTCTCATCTCCATTTTCAAAATATATATATTTAGATATTAATTACTGGATTCTCTGATACATGCTGCATGAAATGTTACCACTTTATTTAAGTGCTGCTATACAAATTTTAAAGTAAAATTTAAAAAGACATCCTTGCATTTCCTTAATTAAATAGTAAAATATTGAGGACCAATATCATCCATAAAACATAGTATCTTGGAAAAAATACTTATCTAAATATTTTCTTTCATGTAGTCTGCAAACCACCAGGGTGAGCAATGCTCCTCCCAACCGTGAGGTCAGTCTCTCACTATACCTCCCACCGAGCTAGCTTTTCCCTAGGGTAGTTTTTCTGGACAATTTTGTTTTCTAAAATTCGCTCAATCTATTTTATTACGATGAGACTTATCCTTAAATTACTAGTGATAGCTTACAACTTTAGACAGACTCCACTGGTCAACCAACTCTGGAGTCTTTTCCCCGTTCTTTCTTCTTCCTACTTCCTGAGGTTCATAATACCCCCTTGACCTTCTCTAGGAGTTCTTGTATTTCTAATGGAGGATTTTGATTAGGCCACTATCTCGCCCACAAATGTCAAACTACTTGGGGTAAGATTACTGTAGCATTTCTTCTCAATCATGGTTTAAAAAAAATAACATTATGCAATCTTAATTAAAATCAAACATGCATTCATTTACTTCCATCTATATGTGTCGACCTTCATAGCCCACACTTCAAAACACATTCCTTTAACTACAATAGATGGTAATTTAATGTTTGCTAAGTTACCAGGGGTTGTTACATTTTACCCCCCTTGAGTGAAACACCATCTCGATGTTTAGATAATCTTTATAATAGAGTGGTTTATGCCTCTTTTATGAGTTTCTCATCTTCCCGGGAAGCTTCCCTTGCGCCAAAGTGTCTCCATTGCACCTTAAGTTGGGGTATAAGCCATTTCTGCAACTGTACTTCTCTTCGATCTAGGAAACATAGGAGTTCAACCAAAGAATATAAGTCTGACTCAGCCTGCATGCACACACATTCAGTTACTATTAGCTGACTTATATATATATGTACTTTTGAATATTTACATGTAGTATACATTGTACATTATTACCTATACATCTTTCCAAGCAATGATATGGCTAGGGTCATAAATGTATTTCTTTAATAATGACACATGGAATACATTATGTACACATATGTGGCTCGGCAAAGCTAGTTGATATGCTATCAACCCAATGCATGGTAAAATTTGAAAAGGGCCACAAAAATGCACGGCTATCTTAGTGCGAATTCCACAACGTAAGGTAATTTTCTTTTGTTTAATCGTGACATACATGTGGTTCCCCACCTTAGACATCCAAAAAAATTTCTTCTTATAGGCATATGATTTTTGCACAATTTTTGTCGATCCTAAGCTACCTTTAAAGTTTCCCTTACCTTCTTCACCATCACTTCCATTTCTTTCAAGATATCTGGTTGTAGCATTAATTTTTCCTCTGGACTAGTCTAGTTAATAGGTGTTCTAAATCTACACCTGTACAACACTTCAAGTGGGCTCATCTTCAAGGATGTGTGATAGTTGTTATTACATGAAAATTTTACTAAATGAATATAATCTTCTGATTTAGTTGGTTGTTACATTACATTCATTCACAACATATCCTCTAGTACCTGATTTACCTACTCAATCTTCCCATTAGTTTGAGGATGATACCCAGTGCTAAACTGTATTTGAGTACCCAACCCATTAAAAAAAACTTTCCAAAAAGCATTAGTAAATTTAAAATCTCTATCAAATATTACCACTTTTGGAATCCCATGCAATCTAAATATTTCTTCCATAAATATATTTTCGATTTAGACTATTTTATATGTGGATAAGACTGTAATGAAATGTGCATATTTACTTAATTTTTCCACCACTGCCATTATTGAGTCATTTTTCCTTTTAGTTTTGGGTAAACTGGTAATGAAATCAAGTTTAGTAGTCTCCCATTTCCATTAGGTAATGGGCAAAGGGTGAAGTAGTCCAGCTGGATGTTGGTGTTCAACCTTCACTAATTGGAATTCTAGGCACTTAGTCAAGTACTCAGTCATTTCCCTATTCATGTTGGGCCAAAAATATTCCTTCCTAAAGGTAGTGATCTGTTTCTCATAGCCTGGGGGGGATGCATAAGGCATTTTGTGGTATTCATCCAAGATCATGTGTTTGATGTTAATCTAATTAGGCACATATATCTTGTTTCAATATACCATCAAAATTTATGTATATACTTCATAACTGAGTTTTCACTTACTTCTAGCTGGATCCTTTTCTTACAGCCATAAAAACTGATATTTGGGATCATTCTTAGTAGCTTCCTGAATTTGTTCTTTAAACTTCATTTATGTTTTACAAAAAAAAAAATCGTAAATGCAGTTTACCTTCTTTCTTAATGCATCTACCACACGATTCTCCTTACCCTTCAAATACTTTTTTTTGAACTCGAGCTCTCTTATGAATTCAATCCATCATGTTTGGCAAGCATTCAAAGTGGGATATTTGATGTAATTGGTTAAAATATCACAGTCTGTCATCAATATAAATATTTTTCCAAGTAAGTAATGTCGCCACATTTTTAAAGTGTGTATTATAACTGTTAACTCTAGAATGTACGTTGAATATTTTTGTAGATGCTCTTTCAACTTTCTATATTCGTAAGTGACCACCCTACCTTCCTATATGACAAACCTGCCCACTCCTTCCTTGGAGGCATCTGTATAAACAATGAAATTCTTATCATGATCAACAATTTCAAAATAGAAGAAATAGTGAGAAAGTGTTTCAAATGATCAAAATTATTTTGACACTCAATTGTCCATTTAAAGGTTCTTCCCTTCTTTTTGAAATAAGTAACGAGATACGCGACTTTCAAAAATCCTTGAATGAATCGTTCATAATAACTAACAAGACCCATAAATGATCTTATACCCAACACGTTTGTAGGTAACGACCATTCCATTATAGTATTTATTTTCTCCAAGTCTATGACGATCATGTCTTTAGTAATGACATGCACCAAATACTATATTTTCTCTTTTAATAATTCACACTTACTATATTTTGCATTCAGCTGGTGTTCTCGCAAATTTTGTAAGACAATTTGTAAATGATTTTGATGTTCTTCCATACTTTGGGAATAAACAAGAATATCATCTATAAAAATCAACGCAAAATTATTTATGTATGGATGAAATATATTGTTCATGAGCCACATGAATTTTGTTTGAGCGTTTGTTAAACCGAAGGGAAAAACCAAAATTTTTTGATTCCCATAGCATGTTCTAAAGGAAATTTTATATATGTCTTCTTCCTTTATTCTTATCTGAAGATAACCCAACCGCAAGCGAATCTTAGAAAACATTATTCCCCCCGAGAGTTGGTTGAACAAGCCATCAATTCGGGTTAAGGGCTATTTATTTTTTACTGCTAATTTATTTAACTATCTGTAATCAATACATAGTCTTAAAGTGCCATCTTTTTTCCTAACAAATAACACTGGAGCCCCACAAGGTGATATTCTTGGATGAATATATATCTTTTCCAATAATTTTTGCAATTACATTTTTACCTCTATTAGTTCAGGAACACTTATATGATAAGGGTCCCTCGATATGGCAAAAACTCAGGATATAAGCCCAATGGTAAAATCCACATCTCTCTAATGAGGAAACCCAGGAATATCTTCAGGAAAAGCATTAGTAAATTACTGTACAATGGGAAAATTCCCTAAGGTGATTGTCTTCTCTTTTGAATTAGTGTAACCCACCTGTACAACATAAATCTAACAATCAATAGATAAACCTGACTAAAATAGATAATTTTTTTCTCGTTACATTCAATAAGTGACCAATAGTTTTCTAACCAATCCATTCCAATCAAAACATCATATGATCCTAAAGGTAAGATATTCAAGTTTACAGTGATCCACTGATCTGCCAGTGTCGCTAGGAAGTTATCAATTTTAGTCATCACTCTTTCTTTAGCCCCCGTGGATAGTTTCACTAACCATGGGTCTTTTAATTTGCTTGATCATAAATGACATTTATCCACTATATTAGGACCGACATAACTTAGACTTGTCCCTACATCAATTAAAATAGACACAGCGTGGTTAAAACTTTTACCTTCATATTCCACCATGGTTGGTCGATACTTTGCTTGATGGTCCCCCAACCCAAAATTTATTTTGGGCATACTTCTCACCATATCACCCACAGCAGAAGCTTCTTGAATCTAAGCTACTAATTCTGCTCCTTTATGATGAGGACAATTTTTAACATAATGTGGCTCACCACACCTCCAACATTGCAGTGATGTTCTAATTGTTGTCTCCAATTCAGGCTTCTTATGTTTCACAGTGGTACTTCCTTCACCTTGCAATCTACACTTATGTTAGAATTTTCTGGAGTGCCTCTATTGTGGGTTCTTATAAGAATGTTTAAAACTTGGAGATGTAAATCCTTTTCTAGGATGTGTTTACTTCTGTCCCTTTTTATCCATCCATTTCTTACCATTCTCTCCTTTATGTTTCATTTCTTGGTAACACAATCTATCCTTTCTAATGACTTCATCCATAGTCTTGGGATTGTTGAATTCCAATTTCTCTTTCATAAAATTTGATAGACTATTGATAAACCACTAGACTTTCACCTTCTCTTGATATATATAAAGAACATATCTCAGCAATGAGGTAAATTTAATAATAAACCCATCCATTATATGTTGTCCCAATCGAAGATTGTGAAATTGATTTTCTTTTTTGTTATAGAAGCATTCTGTTATATATTTATCTTTAATATTTTTCTGGAAATATTCCCACGTTATTTATTATTCATTGATCTTGTGCACATTCTTTATCTCTTCCCACCATAAGGTGGCTTTGCCATGTAGTTGATAAATTTCCAAACGGGATTTCAGATTATGATTATATTCATAAATCAGAAAATACTTGTTCATGTTTATGAGCTAGGCTTTTGCATCCTCCTCTTGCTCACCATCAAACAATAAAGGTTTGATGTTTTTAAATTCACCTTGCAACTCAGTCCTCCACCTTTTTGAACTTTTGTGTCTAGAAACATTATCAGATTCCTCCTTATTACCTTCCTGGTCTCCCTCAGATTCAGTGTTATCTTCCCCCCTGTCTGTGTGTTCTAGCCATGTTTTCAGTATCAGGGCTTTAATCCCACTGTTTGTGGTTTTGTTTGTAGCAAAGGCTCTTCATGATCCTTTCTTGTTCTTGCATCAATCATCATTATCCTACCTTAACCTTTCAATTTGACCCCTTATCTATTTAATTGTTTCGTATATTGTTGCATTAACATCTCGTCGCTCTTCTCCCAGTTGCACCCACATTTTAGGGTGTCCTTCAATTGTCGTATCAGGACCAACTCCAATGATTGGCCTTTGTGGTCTATTCCTATTTCTCCTCATATCATTTGTCTTCTACTCATTGTTAACACAAACACATCTTGTTATTCAACATAGACAATTAGTCTTGTCTCCCAAAGGCCAGAGTGTTGAAACTTAGCTCCGTTGCCACTTGTCATAACCCTAAGCCATCAATCAACAAAAATTAAAATAAAAAAAGTTGACTAGGAAATAAAGTTAAAAACACAATAATAGAGTTCGATAGTTCACATGCAAAGATATATGAAATATTCCATAGTTATTTGGTAGCATGACTATAGACATTTTGTTTGATTAGATAGGAATTGAGAATTAAGATTAGAATGACTCATTATAAAGTCTACTATATATCATAATACTATAGTATTTCACATAATCGGTTAATTTAATGCATATGAAATTGGTTTTAATGGTTAATGAGATTGTTTTAATATTATTTTCAAATTTCTCATTGAGCTCTATCGATGTCGAATGCTTGATCCATCTATCAATCCTCCCTCCGAGATTCATCAAAATATGAATGACCCTCCATGCTCATGCTTGTTGGATGGGGTAGATTGTGGGAAAGGGATATACGACAAGTAACTCGCCCACGCCTCTCACCGCCTGACCTCATTCCATCACTACATGAGTTAGTTTTTCCCCTTCGGAGGCCTACAAGGATTTGATTCCTCTATGTCTGGTTTTCTCGTTTTTATTCATCCTCTGCTAGGGCTCTTTGTGCTCCAATACTTGTTCAACAATCTAATGTCTGACCGAGTTTTTGGGTAAGTGATTGATTATTTGCTTTTGGCACCATTTATGAGCTTCTTGATTTACAATTCTTAAATAATTTTCTGACTTTATTTGATAGAATGTACATGAATGTTGATCTGACCATCAGTTCAACATATGGAACTAGCCTCGGGACCTCGACACTAGTGAGTGCTTTGAGCCCACTTGGAGCTAAGCCTCTACTGTTACATAGGTTCTAAACCCTCTCCTTATAAAATTTGACTTGGGGTTTTGTCTACATTTTAGCTCCCATTTGAGGATTCCTTTTGTGCAAATGATATTTGTTACAAGTGAGGGAACTACTAGATAATATTAGGTTTCTTGCTTATGTAATGCATGTTTTTTAATTCACCTTCTTACCTCGGTTTCCGTGGCGCAAGTACACTCTACACTAATTTCAGGTGCTATGTTTGCAAGCCAACCTTTATTCCGTTTAGAAACTAAATCTCAGCATTTTCCAGGTGTGTTATTTCTCTATGGCCTTTATTTTGGAAAGGACATCTCTCTGTTCTACAAGTTCTAGAGTTTCAACCGATAAGAACCCTAACACGGTCAAATTCTTAGATTAACTACTCTCAACCTGTACAGCCAGGGTCATTCAAATACTATTGGTTTAATATATTTACAGGAACAAGGATTTTCCCTCTTTTTTGGCACAATTGACCTGAAACTATTATGTTGGGAATTCAGTCATCCCATTGTAATGGATTGGCTATAGGTGTTAATTTCTACTTTATTACATATGTATTAATAGAGACTTTCATTTATAATGGTTGGGTTAACATAATTATGAGAATTTGTGTGGTTTTGTCATTTCACTATCCATGTAAGCTTCATAGTGTAGGTGTATAAAATCCTCAACGAGTTTTCTTTGTGTCTTGGCATGTTTTCAATCATTATTTTGTTATTTAAGAGTTTTACTGTTTAAAACATTGATACTTCCAATGAGCACTTTAAGCCAATGTAGACTGTAATCTTTTCTTCCTGTGCTAGGGTAACTTTCTCTTCTAGCCAAGCAATGAAGGGACTATTTTGGTTGCCAGTTCTCCCTAGTGCCTCTACAACTAACCCTTCCTATGTTGGTCATGACATTATTACCCTTACTGAGTTCTGTTGTAGTTTATTTCTTTTTTTTTAAACAAAATGATCTATAACCTACTGCAAATTCCTTGTTTCTAGCCCAATATAATTTCGCAAACACAAATGAATTCACTGATAGAAAATATGGTAGAATTTACTATTGCAACCACGAATGTGGTAGAATTTACTATTGCAGCAACGACATCCCTTACACTCTACTTCTTTTCTCATCCCTGTTTTCAGAATATATATATTTAGCTCTTAATTACTATATTGTCATATACATGTTGCATGAGATGTTACCACCTTACTTTAAGTGTCGCTATACAAATTTGAAAGTAATATTTAAAAATACATCCTTTCATTTCCTCAATTAAACACTAAAATATTCAAACTAATACCATCCATAAAACACAATGTTTTGGCAACAATACTTATCTAGATCTTTTCTTTCTCATGGTTTACAGACCACTAGGGTGAGTATTGCTCCTGCCAACCATGAGGACAGTCTCTCGCTGCACCTCCTCCTAAGGTAGCTTTTCCCAGGGTAGTTTTTCTGGACAATATTTTTTTCTAATATTCTCTCAAGCTATCTTGTCACTACCAAACTTAGCCTTAAATTACCAATCTCACCTTACAATTTCAGATAGACTACATTGGCCAACGAACTCTTGAGTATTTTCCCTGTTCTTTCTTCTCTCCTCTTGCCTTAGACCCATAATACCCCCTTAGACGAGTTTTTTAATTTCTAATGAAAGAGTTTGGGTAGGTAACTACCTCACCCACAAGTGTCCAACTACCTACGATAAGATTACTTTAGCATCGCTTCCCAATCATGGTTTAAACAAAATAACATTATACCATTTTAATTAAAATCAACCTACATTCATGTACTTCAATTTGTATGTCTCGGATTCATGGCCCACACTTCAAAACACATTCTTTTAACTAGAGTACATTAATTTAATGTTGCTACAAAAAGCTGACCCGGGGAAGACCATGGTGTGCTTGTTGGGATCTCCTAATTTCGTAACAAAAATAGTCCCCCGGACGTGTGAATGATACGCTAAAAAACGTTATTATGGGATTGATTCCAAGTGCTCGATGAAAATATTTGAGATGTAAATATGGTTTTTAGTTATGGGTTACTTGTAAGATAATAGGTTTTATTTCTTTAAGGAAAATAATAGATAGATAATTATACTTAAATTTAAAATAGGAAAAACCAGAAATTATTTTTAAAAGAATATTAAAATCCTAGTTAAAAATTAACAATGAAAATCTCTAAAAAAGAGTCATATATATAACTTAAAAAAAATAATAAAACTAAAATAAAATAAGAAAATACAAAATTTAAAAATAACATATAAAAAATCATATATAATTTAAAAAACACAAACTTTAAAAATAATATATAAATAATACTAAAAAGATAAATCGATATATGGAATAAAAATCATTTCATAATAAAATTTTGAATTAACCAAATCCATCATAAAATAAGTAAATACTTATAATACTAATAAAATAAAATAAATCTATTCATACACCATTTTAATATTAAAGTTCTAAAAGATGATAAAACGAAATAATACAAAACTAATAACAATGATTTAGACAATAGCATAGTTTTAAATATGAGAAGAAAAATCTATTAATAAAACTATCAAATATGAATATTCACTAGGTTTCTAATTTTAAAATAATTAGTCCAGATTTATACCAATTTGAATTTATCTCAAGGTCAGATCTACAAAGTATCACATTGAGTTTGGACGGATTTTGATAGATTTAATCTCGATGGAATAACCACCAAATATAGTAGTAGTGAAGGTAGAGGGTTTAAATATATCTCAAAAATATGATTTTTTTTTTTAGATTTAATTAAACATGTTATGAAATTGAGTTGTAACAAAATATTTGATTGTGAAATGAGTTATGGTGTTTAGGCACGTGGTATTGATAAGCCATGGTATTTTCTCATGCCATTGTAACAAAGTCTATTTAGAAGTGAACAATATCCATGGTAAAGTGGAGATGAATATAGATGGTTACCAATCTTATTATATCGTAAGTTTATTGTAAGTAATAAGTTTTCATGTGTTATTAATTAAATTTAAATATAGTTACAAAATTAGTATTAGTCTTTGCTAAGGAGAAAATCCATTTTCATGTTGACCATTATTATTTTAGCATTGACAAATTGGACTTATCATGTTTAACTTTGGAAAATAAATATTTTTTTCCCAATATTATTAAAAAATCTATTTTTCAAACATTTAATTGGATCATAACTTGAAATATTTATGGTAGTATTTGCATAATATAATGTCATGTGGATAACCACATCACATATTTTATGTCATAATTTATGGATATGGTTACAATATGCATGCAAAATGTTTAGATATTTGTGTAGTAATTTTATAATCCAAAAAAAAAATCCTTGTAAATAGATTATACTCAAGTAAATAATATATTTACCATAAGTTACCTCTACCATAATTTAAGCAAGTCATTTCATAAAAATAAATAGAAATAAGATGTAAATGAATATAACTATCATGAGTCACTTCCCACCATTATAAAATTGTAAATGTGTAGAATTAGGTTCCTCAAGAATCATTTAATTTATTCACCTCACATCTCAATTATTTATTAGATCCTTTCAAAGTAAAAATATAGGATTCCAACATTTTTTTAATTTATATGGTAAAAAAGATCTTAATTTATAACTACTATTTATATGTTCTATATTTTAATGTGATATGTATAGTATATCTGATAGAGGAAATAGACTTTTTGTTTTGAATTTGGTGATATAATTTCAAGCAAAATTGTGATTTTTTGTTGTTTAAAATACTTTAGTGAATGCATAAATAGATTCAATGCCATGAAAAATGCATGACATTCAAATTCTATAGATTAAAACAATTTAATCTCAAGCTTTTAAAAATATTTGGTCGAATTTCCTTAGAATTACTAGAAAACATACCTTGAAAATAGGTAAGTTATACTACGCTTATGTATAAATTAAAACAATTTAATCTTAAGTTTTTAAAATATTTGATAAAATTTCTTTAGAATTACCAGAAAAAATACAGTGAAAAAGGATAAGTTATACGATACCTATGTATATTATGATTTATTTTTACCTGCAAAATGGTTTATAATTTTTTTAATAAAAATAAAATTACAACATAACATGAAATTTGTTTTTGTCCCTCTCATCATGCAGACTTAAGATGGATTTAGGGGGTATTACATAAGTTTCACATCTCTTTATATAAAAGTATTCTCATTGTGTCTTCATCTAAGTATGAAAGAGATGAACATTTTGACTCGATCAAATTACATACCAAAAACAAAAACGTGTGATGTAATGTAATGTAAATATGGGTCAAATTACACAAGGAAAAAAAAGTATAATAATGTTAAAATAAAAATAACTTCATGGTAATCACCCATGGTATGGTAACAAAGCCTATTTACAAGTTAATAATATCAATAGTAAAGTGGAGGTGAATATCCATGGTTAAGAATCTCATAATATTGAAAATTTATTGTAAGTATTAAGTTTTAATGTGTTTATTAATTAAATTGAAATATAGTTACAAAATAATTATGAGATAACTTTAGCAATTTATAGTGACCATTATTAGTTTAACATTGACCAATGCAATTTTTAATGTTTAACTTTGAAAAATAAATATTTATTTTTCAATTTATTAAAATCATTACTTTTGAAACATCTAATTACACAATTACTTGAAGGTCTTATTGTAGCCTTTAAATACTAGAATCCCATGTGGATAACAATATTACCAACATCACATATTTTATGCCACAATTTATGGATATTGTTCCAATGTTCATCATTTTAAAATATTTTTGTTGTGATTTTTTAATGCAACTTTTTATTTTTATTTTTTTTAAATAGATCATAGTTGTGAATAATATAATTACCATAAATTATTTCCCACCATAGTTTAAGTAATAAGATGTAAATAAATATATTTATCAAGAGTCACTTTCCACCATTATAAAACTATAAATTTATACACTTTTTAATGGATACTACCTACATAAATTTATGCAACTCTTTGTACCTCAATAATCAATTAATTAATCTATTTCACATCTTATTTTATCAACTCTTTTAAAAACAAAATTATAAAATTATAACACTTGCTTTACTTTATATATTAAAATAAATCACAATTTATAACTACTATTTATATATTATATTATTTATATATTACATATTTTACTGTTACATATATACATTTTATTAATAAAAATAAAATTACAATTTATGCCACCGCTCACGCACAGAAAGAACATAGAAATAGTGGGACTGAAATACTAGGGAGACCTCCGAAACGCAGCAATCGTCCTTGCACCGTCAGCTGGGACTTTACGCTGGGATGGCGAAGTTTGACACCATTCACCTATATCTGGAGAATTCCTAAGTATCAAAGTTCACCACGGCCGATACACGTGAAAGCGGTTTTATGCAGCTCATGAACAGGCGAGTACATGTGTTGAGACTTGAAGGAGAGTGACAATGTAGCATAGCTGGATGAAAGTTTATATCATAAAGTTTTTGGAGTCAACTACACTCATTCCAACCATGAAAATGTTCCTTGCCAGCTAATTCCTTAGAAAAATAGCATGGTAGGAGATATATGATTTTTGAGACCGACAGTATTATATTATTGGAAAACGGAATAATCATGTGAATTGATGATAAGTATATACGTGGGAGAGAGATTCCTCGGATGTTGAAAACGGAATAATCATGTTAATGGATGAGAAGTATATACCTGGGAGAGAGATTCCTAAGGTGCTGAAGGTATCGCATCTTATCTGCTTTTAATTCAATGATTTGGTTGTTGCACAATTTGTCTAGGTTTATGTGGAGGGATCATGACACTACAACGAGAGGGGAGTAGGTATGTGATGGGTTGTTAACGAGAAAGAAAAACTGCACTGGGGTCTGCACCAACCATACAGTGTGATCTGCATGGATTTAGGTTTATCCATTAAGTGTGGTTACATTTATAGGTAGCAGGAGTTCAAAAGGTATCCATTTTAGGTATGGATTTAGGTTTATCCATTAAGTGTGGTTACTTCTATAGGTAGCAGGAGTTCAATAGGTATGCATTTTAGGTCTAGGTATTAGTGGGTGGGAGTAATATAATATAGGTAGTTATCATTAATTTAATGGAAAATATTAAATATTTTGTATTATTTTTTTTTATTATAAGTTTTAATAAATAAGAGGTAAAAATAATAAAATAATAATTAGTTTAATACATATATTTAATAATTTAATGAAATATTAATAATTAGTTCACTACATATAATTAATAATTAGATAAACTAGTTTATGTATTGGTTATAGTTGGTAGTAATTATAATTATAGTTAGCAAGAATTTAACACATAGATATTAAGTATTATGTATTTAGTTTTTACTTAGGTCTAATGTTAGGTTTAAGTATTATTAAGTATTATTAGAGTAATATAAGTATAGATAGTCATCATTAAATTCATGGATAAATATAAAATTTTTGGTTCCAATATTTTAATGTTATTTTATTTTATTTTTCCAATAAACTAGATGTAAGAACAGTAAATCAATAATTAACTGAGTGCATATATTTAATAATTAAATAAATAAATAATCCACCTATTAGTTCAAAAAGTCATTGAATCTCCCCATCACTGAAGCTAACAGTGGCAAAGATATAAAAGATGAAAGAGGGAATCAACATCGATTTTAGTACATGTTATTAAAAAAATTACAAAAGGTGTTATTTACTTAGGCTACAAATTTGTTTGGAAATATATATATTTTTTTAAATGATCATAATAGTGTTTGAATCTTTTTTTATGGTGGAAATGGATTAAATCTCATAAAAACCTTTTAGGTTTCCAAAATCCTGAAGTTTGACAAATATCACTCAGTTTTTTCAAAATTTTAGCAAAAATCAAACTGGAATTTCCACTGGCCTCCTTAAATTACTGCATTAAAGTACTCTTCTTACTAAACTGTGACATCGGTGGCTGGCTTTTAGATTACAAGTCTCATCAATCCATTCTGTTTCAATGTGCTTTTCAGAATAATAGATAAGAAGTAGTTGTTGGAGGGGTTTCCAGAATGAGAATCAAAATTACTACATTAAAGTACTCTTCTTACGAAACTGTGACATCGGTGGCTGGGTTTTAGATTTCAAGTCTCATCAAATCCATTCTGTTTTGATGTGCTTTTCAGAATAATAGATAAGAAGTAGTTGTTGGAGGGGTTTCCAGAATGAGAATCAAAATTACTACATTAAAGTACTCTTCTTATGAAAGTGTGACATCGGTGGCTGGGTTTTAGATTTCAAGTCTCATCAATCCATTCTGTTTTGACGTGCTTTTCAGAATAATAGATAAGAAGTAGTTGTTGGAGGGGTTTCGAGAATGAGAATCAAAGAGTTTGACATGGTGACATTCCGAGGACCTTTTAGATTTCATATATGTTGTCTTGACGTTCAAGCTTACGAGTCAATAAAACAGTTATGTAACAACATGACAGAGTTTACAAACTTTTCATGTTTCACATGGAAATCCCACCTTCGAAGGCACATACCATCTAGTATCCATTTTCAGAATTTTTGAGAAGTCTATTCAATATTTGTACTGATAAACAATGGATCATTATCAACAAAAGCACTAGTTTAGTAACAAAGTACATTTTCCATGAAAAAGTATATAAAAATTAATGGGCATATAGTGAGTTTATTTATAAGAACATTGTTAATCATTGTTGTGCAGTAAAATGAGAGAATATTGAATAATGAGGAAGAAAACATATTTTAAGCAATCAAACATAAAAAAAAAAATTGTTACCAAAAATAAAAAATAAGGAGAAAATAGCTATATTATTTTGATGCCATGTGGCGGACCTAAGATGAGATGCTTTCATCTTTAGGACAGGTAGCGGACCTAAGATGATATAAAGAGATGATTGCAATTCAATTAAAAGTCGATGTCATTTTCATTACTGTCGTCATAATTTGAATGGGATGTTACGGGATAAAGCCAGATCGTTTTGTTTTGCTTTTAGAAATCTCGTTTTGTTGGGGGGAATCTAGAAGTGCAGGATAGAAATGAATGTACGAACACCTCAAATCTTTTATATTTTTTTCACATCATATTGCACTTTATAAATAGAGTGAGTTTTGGTTGTCAGCAAATGGCAAAAAAAAGAGTGCGAGATGCAAGTCAATTCACGTGCGCATGAGAGATGGGGAATGCGAACGTAGCAATTGCTCGATCACATTTTTGTGATAAAATATTCGGGGAGACCCGATGAAAGAGGCTGCCTAATTAATTATTTAGGAAAAAGTAGACCTAAGGCTGCCCATTTAACTCCTTTGGAAAAATGATTCTTTAGGATAGAATAGACCTGAGGCTGCCCACTTACCTGTTGAGGAGAAAGAAAAATTATATTTTATAATAAAAATTGGTTAACGAGATGATGGTGTGGTAGCAGTATGGATAATCGAAAAGCATGTAAATTAGAATCTCATGAACTTCCTAACAATCTAACAATGTAATTGTTACTCGGGTGTGCGAATGAGTCGTCCATGTCATCAAGTCACTTGAGCGGTGGGTAATGTGGGGTTGATCCATTAAAGTAATTAAGAAAATATTTTAATTATTTATTAATTTTAATGATATTTATATATATATATATATATATATATTTTGTTCGTGTGTATATCATTGTATATTATTTTTTTTAATAGATAGAGATACGTTAATAATAGTTATTTTTAATCATTTATTAAATTATAATATTAGTTTTGGCATTTATAGAATTTAATATTTTATACATGTATGGATGTTAAATACAGATATTTGAGAGTGGTAACATGTAGAATTAGATATATAACCAAAGAAACAAATATTTTTTTTTGTAAGTTCACATGGTACCATTCGTATTAATTCAAGTTAAAAACTGTACATACATACAGTGGCCTCAACCCTCCCCGAAGGGAAACCGGGTATGCTGACCGCCTTAAGCTTTTAACTGCCATCCAGAAACAAAATATACTAAGTCTACTTGTCCATGCTAAATATACTACACATTCAAAGAGGCTATCACTGTTTCCTATCTGCATTATAAAATATAACAAAATGAGAGCAAGCTCTCAACATCCTAAGCAGACGTTTCACATAACTTGAAAAATCAGTCTACCATGGCGCCCGACTGGTAATCTTCCTCCTTTACTCCAGGAATGAGCTTCTTTAGCTGTTGGTGTATCTCGTCAAACTTGCTATCCTGCATAAGAAGGGTTATCTGGAGGTTTTTCATCTCTTTCTTTAGATTTGGGATGCCTTGGGCCAATTCTGCCATCTCCATAGCTACCTGTTCCATAGCTTTTGCTAGCAGCCTCTTCATTACCCAATACAGATGGAGAGCCTGCTTGTACAGGGACTTGCGTCCTCTAGTGTTTCCTGGGTCTGGCAGCAGATACTCCCAGTGTTCCATTTCGGGCTCCGGCTACTCCTGTGTAGCCTTTTCCTCCAACTGCTGGATTATCTTCCTAATATCCGCATTAGTTTCTTCACTATACACCCTCTCCGCATACTGGACCTGTCACTTCAACGTCTTCCTGCCTCGTCCTTTTCCTGCTAGTGGAGGGAAACTCTGCTCCTGGTTCCCAGCCTGACATCCTCTCCCTCTGCCTCTACGGCCTCTTCCATGTCCTGCGCCAGCTTTGTTTCCCTCCTTTACCTTACTTCCTTGACCAGTTATGCCTGAGGGGGCTCCAAGGTAGCCTTCCTCTCCTCGCCCTCTGGCTTTCTTTTCTCGAATTCATGCCTCTTCTGGTTGCCTGTCCTTCGATGGTCTCCCTTTCCCCCTTCCGCTTCTCCTTGTCTGGATTTGATTACACTGTTCTGGGTTATGCACCTCCTCCATGCCCACCTGGTTCTGTTCTAATTCTTCCCAAGAGTCTACTGAATTTCCTTCGGTCCCCGTAGCGCTTCCTTCCCTGCTCATAACCATCACTGCCTTCCTCATTCTTCTCTCTGCTACCTTACACTTAGTTTTTCTAGGGACGGGAGGTCGACCCCGCTGTTGTCTCCTCTCTGCTTTATATCTTGGTCTGGTTTCCAACTCCTTACCTTTGTCCTCACTCTCACCAAGGGCATTAACTGCATACCGATCCTTATGCCTCCTCCCGTATCCAATTCCTCTCTTTTGCCACCCTTTCTTGTGCTGCTGCACCGCCTCCCTCTGTCGCTTGCATTTGCCATAATCACCCACTTCTCCTCAAGTTGTCTCTGTGCAAGTTGACCCTTGTCCCATCACTGGAACACTCTGTCTTGTACCACCTCTGGCCTTCATAGTACCCTCTTCGATGCTCTTTAAAATTATGCCCCATCTGTCATTCGTCCTGTCCACCTGCAATAATCTCCATGTGCAAGGAGGGGCTGGCTTATCATAGCCCCTCCTTGCCATCACACTAATCACCCTCTTCGCCACCTTTTTCACCCCAATCAGGGCTCTTGGTGATCCTTTTTATTGATCTATGGATTCATTACTATCCTGAGTGATTATTAAGTTGAGAGTCTCCCATCCTGGTTTGTTCATGACTATTGGCCAGATGCTATCCACCTTTCCTTCCTGTTCTTTGCATCCCCAATTTGCTAGCAAGTCTGCTGCTTTATTTCCTTCTCGCCTAACATGATTAATAATTTTGTACACAATACTTTTCAATATGTCTGCCAAGTCTTGAATTATCCCTGCCATCCTCCAGCACTTAGCAACATGTTCCCAATTCTTCCCATTATTGAGATTCCTAAGCATTTCAATTACTATCTGCGAGTCACCTTCAATTTCCAGATTTGTGTATCCATTTCTTATTGTTATTCTAATACCTTCGTATACTGCCATCATCTTTGCCTCTTTGTTGGTCATTATGCCTCCTCTGTCTGCGTGCACCCATCTAGTGCGTCCCTCATTGTCTCTGAAGATACAACCGAAACCTGCTGGCACTAGGTTTCCTTTAGATGCCCTATCAAAATTCAGTTTAATGAAGTTTTCCCCAGGATATCTAAAATGTGCATGGCTCTGGGTCTGAGGTATTTCATGTCTTTCCTTCTAGGGATACACCATGTTGTAATCTATATTAAGGTTAACTAAGATTAGACCCTCATCAGGGGTCACCTTCCAATCCTCCTCCTCCCAAGTCTCAGTCAGAACAGTTTCTCTTATTAATCTTTGCATTTTTTCCCAAATCTTTTCTGGTGGATTGTTTTTGTCCTGGAATATCCTTTGATTTCGCTCTTTCCACAGAAGCCAGATGACGAAACCTACAGCTAAAATCCAGGCTCTCCTTACTACAGAGCATGTAAATTGGCCCTTTCCCCATTGAAACATGGTTTGCTAAATATCCAAAGGGTCCCTATTAGATTTTCCAAAGAGGTTCCTAACCTCATCCCACTGATGCTGGGCAAAGGGGCAAGAGTTCAGGAGGTGTTCCTAAGTTTCATTCTCCTTTTCACATAGGCTACATCTAGGGGGTCCCTGGAAGCCTCGTTTCTATAACTTGTCCCACGTCAGGATTCTTCCCTTTCCTACTAGCCAAGCAAACATTGTTACCTTCGGCCACCACTTATTCCTCCATATTTGTTTCCAATCTAAAACTTCCTCTTCTCTCTCCTGTCGAGTGGCTAAATAATAAGCTTCTTTGACTGTGAAGGTCCCTTTTGTAGATTTTCCCCATTTGAGAATATCTGGTCCTGCTCTAATTTTAATCCTTCTTGATTCCATCTCTTTTACCAGTATCTCTTTCTGATCTTGGTCAATATTTTTGTCCCATTCTTCAGGTTTCATCTAGATTCGCCAGGTCTCATCTAACTCCTCTTCTTTCCAGTAATCTTTTACATACTTTAATCCCTCCATTACTGCCTTCTGATAAGTGCTTTGCAGAGCTTGAATACCAACCATTCTATCCCTTTGTTGCCATGCCTCCTCCCAGAATTTGGCTATACTTCCATTCCTGATTTCCCAGAAGGCATATTTGCTTATAATATCTCTATTCTGGCTTGCTAGGTCCCATATTGAAGATCCTTTTGGGACTTCTTTCAATCTGACGATACCTTCTGTTGCTAAGGGAATGTTATATTTTTGAGTCCATATTTGTTTCCATATGTCATTTCCTCCCCTCATCCACCTCCACCACAATTTTTTCCCTAGAACTTGGTTTAGGATGCCTGGATCCCTGAGACCGAGTCCTCCTTCATCTTTTTGTTTGGATAGACCTTTCCATGACACAAGGGCCCATTTCCTTTGCTGTTTGGGTCCTCCCCATATGAATTTTCCAAAAATTTCCTTCATTCTTGCGCAAACTCCTTTGGGGGTTGCCATCACCGATAAAGGATATATTAGAATGACCTGGAGAATTGATTTCAGGAGCACTAGTCTTCCTGCTATATTCAGCGATCAAACGGACCAATTCGTAAGTCTATTCTTGAGTTTTTCTATTGTTTGCTACGAGTTTGCTATTCTTATAGGGTTTAGAGCTAGCTGATTTCCTAGATACTTTTTTGGTAGCTCTCCAGATCGAAAGCCGAACGTTCTGGTCAAGTGGGCTTTGATCGGCTTTGGGGTGTTAAAGATGAATATACAGGATTTTTCTTTATTAATTTCCATACTTGAGGCTTCCATAAACAGATCCAAAATCCTTTTTAGTCTCTTCACTTCATTTAGGGAGATCTCACAGAAGAACATGATGTCATCTACGAACTGTTGGTGGGTGATAGGCAAGTTGTTTCCTCATAACCTTAGCACCTTGATCTTTCTTTCCCTCATCTGTTTCTTGAAGTATCTTCCCAGACCATCTGTCGCCATAATGAACAAGAAGGGAGATAAGGGATTGCCCTGTCTTAATCCTCTTGTGGCATTAAAGGTCATAGTTGGCATCCCATTCAGCAGAATAGAGAAGTTAGGCATTGATATCATGTTGTAAATCCAGTCTATCCATCTGTTGCTAAAACCAAATGCCCTGAGAATTGCCTTGAGGTAGTTCTAGTTTAGGTAGTCATAGGCTTTTGACAGGTCCAGCTTTATCATCATTCCCCTCTCCTTTTTTTGTTTTAGAGAATGGATCACTTCCTGGGCAACTACCAAACCATCGAGGATTTATCTGCTCTCCACAAAACTAGTTTGCTCCGGGGAGATTATGCTAGAGAGAATTGGTTTGAGTCTTTTAGCCATAAAAGTAGCGATAATTTTATAAATTACATTACAAAGGGCTATTGGGTGAAAACCTTGGGCGTTCTCTGATTTAGCTGATTTAGGAATAAGAGTAAAAAGGGTATAGTTAAGACTCGGCCATACCTTTTGTTGTCTGCAGGACTCCTCTACCACCTCCAGGATATCTTGTCCCAGGAAATGCCAGCCTGCTTGATAAAATTTCGCCGTAAATCCATCCGGTACTAGGGCTTTGTTTTTCTTCATTCCCTTTACTATTTCCTCCACTTCTTCTAGTGTAGCTGCCCTCATCAAAGCTTTATTTTGGTCTTCAGTTATTATCTTAGGGATTTCATTGCAAATCCTTCCCATTGCCTCTTCTCTGTCAGCTCGGGGTCAGTCAACAAATCTTTGTGATACTCAACTAGTACCTGTTCAATTCCTTCATGTTCTATTATTCTTTGCCCTTATTCATTTGTAATAGAGAAGATTCTGTTCCTTTGCCTGTGTTGGATCATGGCTTGGTGGAAGAACTTTGTGTTCCTTTCTCCATCGTGAAGCCAATTTATACAAGACTTTTGTCTCCATAAAATTTCTTCCTCTTTTCTCCTTTCCTCTGATTGGCTAATCAATATTCCTTCTTCTCTACTTTTCTCCTCATTTCTTCCTTCTGATATAATTTTCTGTTGTATCCCTTCCATTTTTTGCTCTAATCTCTGCTTCTCCATTAATATGTTCCCAAAATATTCCTTGTTCCATTTTTCATTTTCCCTTTGAGTTATTTGATATTTAACTGAAAGGTATGCATCTTACATCTTCCACTTTGTTGACTCTGAGTCCACCATTTCTCTACCTTCGGCATAAACTGCTTATTCCTGAGCCAAAAGGCCTCAAACCTGAAGGGGCGTTTGTGGGGGTTCTTCTTAATATCTATCTCCAATCTAATAGGCTAATGGTCAGAACCCATGGTGGGGAGAATCATTGACTCTACGAATACATACATGTTTAAGATCTGTTCTGATACTAAGAATCTATCCACTCTGGATGCTATTTGATTTCTAACTCGTCTTTTGTTGTTCCAAGTATGGACCCCATTTATCGTCGGAATATCTACCAATCTTTGCTCTGTTATCATTTTGCAGAAGGCCTTCATGTCTTGGTCCGGTCTACTTACTCCTCCTCTCTTTTCTCCTAAAGTTTTAATCATATTAAAATCCTCTCCTACAATCCATGGAATCCCTGGAAAGATCCTGTAGATAGTTTGCATGTTTTTAAGGAATTTTTTGCATTCCCTTGGGATGTGTGGACCATAGACTCTGGTGATGAGTATCCACTTAGAAGACCCTATCATTATGAATGAGCCTGAAAGGGTTTGGGGGAAGTTGACCCAATTTTTAAATTGCACCTCCTTCGGGTTCCACAGGACTGTCATTCCTCCTGTCGTGCCTGTCGCATATTGACCCATTACCTCATAGTGTATATTGTAATTTCTCATTATTTCTCCTAATTTTTGAGAGCTGATCTTCGTTTCCTGAATTATCATTATACTGGGTTTGTCTTTCTTCACCCTATCCTTCAGATACCTTTGTTTTCCTTTACTATTGAGACCTCTGATGTTCCAGCTTGTGACTATCATTTTATAACTTTTTGGATGGTTTTTGAAATACCTCTGAGAGAGGTATAACTCTACCTGAATTTACCAGAGTTTCCCCTACCATCTGAATGGTTTCACTCATTGACTGTCTTCCACTTTTCCTTCCTCCTCTACGAGAACTGCCTATTCCCATATTTTGTGTTCCTTGCGCTCCTCTTTGTTCCAGTTGACTTGCCAGAAGAGTTCCTCTCTTTTCCTTGTATTTCTAGAACATCTCTTTGTACAACTGTTTTTGCTCCTCCGGGATGAACCTCTCATCTAAGTTCTTCCAGTCCTGTAACAACCTTTTCATTACTTGCTCCTCATCACTTCCACTGTCCTTTTGGTGGTCAATCTCCATCTGCGATTGTTCTATTGACATCTATGTTTTCCCCTCTGTTCCTCCTTTTTCCATGTTTTCCTAGTTTGAGTCTGTCTCCTTTGTATCTCTAGTGGAATCCATAGGTTCTTCTACGTTTTCTCCTTATTCCATCTCTCCTTCTTATTCCTGGAGGACCTTGAACTTGTTTTGACATTCTACTAGCATTGTTTTGACGGATTGCGGCATTCTTGTCATTTCTTTCCCTGGTCTTTGTTTTATTGGTATTTCCTGGAAACCCTCCTCCTCTCCTCCTATGTCTTCTATCCTTCTCTTTTCTACTTCTTCTTTCCTTGATGTTTCCTCTACAGCATTCAGTGGGTGTTTGAAGATATGGCCATATTCATGGCACCTTCTACATCTGAAGGGTATATGTTCATAATCCATCTGTTGCTGCCATACTTCAACATGGTATTCTAACTCTATGTACTCTAGCAAGGGTTCTGATATGTTCATGTATACACATATGCTTGCATAGGATGTGTATCTCCCTCTTTTTGTGGTCTCTGCTACTTTAACAAATGTCCCTGTTGTATTTCCTATTCCTTCCAGAATCTCGGGGTCCCAAAACTCTATTGGTAAACCAAACAATCTAACCCAGATGGGTGCCGCTAACATCTTTTCTTTGTCTAGATTATAACAGTCTTCCTGGTACCTCATGAATAAACCAGCATTATTCATGAAGTACAGTCCCCCTTCAAAGGTTCTTTCCTTGTCCTTTAGATTTTTGAATATCATTGTAAAGAAGCCCTTTGCCCCTAGCTTTAGACCTATATATCCTTTCGGTTTCCATCTTTGTTGTATCCACTTTGCTAGTTCCTTTTCGGCTGGCCAGAACCCCACAAACTTACATATGAGGCCATGGTCCCTCATGTAACATCTGTACTCTTCAAGTTTGTTATTCGAAATCACAAACCTCGGTTTTTACAGAGCTCTCGGAAGGCATCTACCTCCTAGTCTTGTTTGCCATTGATTTCTCATCACCGGTGCATCTGTGTTATCTTCCTTTGGGCCTCTTCGTAGTCTGCTTCCACTTGCTTCTCCTACAGTTATGTTTTTGTAGGAGGGGATCTCTCCCCTCCCTCGATCCCCTGTCATGGTACCCTTTAGTTCCTCCTAATTTATGAACTTTCCCTTCTCTTTTTTGTATCGTTATTGCCTTGGTTGCGTGTAGGATACTCGTCCCCCTGCCCTTATATCTACTGCTGCTTCTCTTTTCGTCTCGCCGTTGTTAACCCTAATGCTTTAGAAACCCTCACCAATGCCCTGACCTCGGCTCCGAACCCTCATCTCCTCCCTCCCTTCCTTGTCATCCCAAAGAAACAAATAATTTATTGAATATGTCAGGGTTCAATTTTTTTTTAAGAAATAGATAAAAAAATTATTAAATTAATTCATGAAGAAATTATAAATTTAATAAATGATACTAACTGTGAATAACTTTGTTATGGTGAAAAATTTCTATTGGAATTTCTAATCATGAATAACCTTATTATGGATGAATAATTTCTATTGGAACTAATCAATAATTTCTATTAGAAATGCCAAACATGAATAACCTTATTATCGATAAATAATTTCTAGTGAAATTAATCAATGATGGAGAAAAAAAAATTATGAGCGAGTCAAAAAATTGCAAACAAATTTTATGAATAATATGCTAGGAAAAATTAATATCAATTTATGACATTTCTTTTACATAGTTCTAACTCTACTTCATAAGTATTTTATTGAGAAAGATGTGAATCACAAGTTGAACCTCTATCTTCTCTTGCAACACAACCCATCACATATTTGAAGTTACAAGCTAAGTGGGAAATGTTCTTGAACTTCATTAATAAAAACACTCATGAAGTGTTGCAACACTTTATGCAAATGTAAGAATGTTTGACTAAAACATCATCATTAAATGCATGTTAGTGGGACTATGTGAGGTATTTGTTTATGAGATGCCTAAAATGGAGTAACCCTTTATTGAGATATACTAAAGAGTTGCTATAACAAGAAAATGTAGGAAGTCAAGCATAAGATAAAGAGTGCACACATTGGATGGAGAAATAAAGAAAATGACTAGTAGACTAATGCAATTCCAAAAGATAACTATTGAGATTAAAAAAAGAGTGACAGAAAAGGAAAAGAAAATGCCCTATCACACATAACCCACATCGATCCAATAACTTGAGTTCTTAAGAGTGGCAAGTCACTAAAGTCTTGGACCAATCTAAGATTTGCACTGACTAGTTAGATGTAGTAAGCAATGAAGCCATAATGGTTCCTAAATTGAATGAAGAATTGCAATTGGTAGTAGATGGAATGAGTGCTCTTTAATTAGTAGAGAATGATGAAAGTAGGGAAGATGATGAGTTGAGACTTATGATATATAGTCATCTAGAATCCTATGAAATAATTTCGAGACTTCAAGAATTCTTTGATAGATGTACAGGTATATTTGGGGGCTCTTTACAGTGGTGCTAACTAAATTATCATATAAATGTCATAGATAAGATTTTTATTGAAATACCCTTTAGACAAAAGGAAAGTAGGTGAATACTAAAGGTGATGACAATATATCACTCTACATCATGGTTCTACCCACTATCCAACTAACAATTTAAAGAATCCCATACAATTTCTATTCAAACTTGTAATGAAGAAATGCACCCCCAATCAAATTTTCCAAACAAATTGATCCAAATTCGATCCATAGAAAGACTGTCAAGAACCATGATTGAGTCAGGTCGAACAAATCTCTAATGAAATACAAAACAGTATCAAAAACACCCTGGAACCAGTGGCCATGGCAGCCGACGTGGAATGACGAGGACCTCAGTCAAAGAGCACTGACCGAGGCCCATGGAGACCGCGCAGGAGGCCAAAGTAGCCCCTGGGAGCCTCAGAATGGAAAAGGGTTGAAGCTTCTGATGCGTGCTTAGCGCTAATCATACATCGCTAAGCAAATAGGGCCAAAATGGGAAAGCCCGAGCACCCAATCGCATGGGGGAACCGGAGGACCGCAGGTGGGAAAACGTAAAAGCGCTAGAGTACAAAGGCAAGACCCATGCTCTAGAAACTGGTGGTTATGATCGGGGCGCCCTTGAAGGGTAAGAGGTTTTGGATGGGAGCGGAGCGATTACATACACCAATCAATGCGTGGCAGGCGGAGGTGAGAGAAAACTGTCGTTGATCACGTGCTATCGGTCGAGCAAATCAACTGTGCGAAATGTGCATATGGCATCAGATATGGAGTGCCCAGATTGGACGGCTGAGATTGTGCCCGATGGAAAGAAGCAGAATCAACAGGGAATTATGTTGCGTTCTAAAGGGTTTTGAAATCTGTTTGACCGCCACCGTGTAGGAAGAACACATCCATGGTGTAATTGAAGGAACAAACCGACGAAGCATGCTGGCACCATTTAGAGGAGGAAAGGTGGTCACTCCTTGAGCGTTTATGATGGCGCTGAACCTAGGGAACTCCAAGTGCAACTGCAGAAGGTGAATCGACATAGGTTAAAGAGGAACCGAATAGGCATAGGGATCAAATGGCTAAAGCCATGGACAGAGACAGTCGAACTAGTGAGAGTGAGATTGGGAATCTGAATTAAGGAGAATCCAAGCAACAAAGAGAGATAGTGAACAGTGAACCCTGAGAGGAGGACTGAACACAAAGAATAGTCAAGCCAAGAAGAAGAGACAAAGGGCCGAGTTGACCATAGGCAATGTCGAGCACCAAAGTTCTTAAAGATTCAAGCCTTCCCATAGAGGAATCTGTCTAGACTGAGCATCACATTTGGCTCTTTCCACTGTATACCAAGGGTCACAGAGCTAGTAGGAAGAAGAAGAGTCTATGTACTCCAAGTGGCTTGGGGAATCCAAGAACCAACCTACCAATCAAAATCTATTTCAAGAGAACTCATATTGAGTCCCTGTATTGTAATTTTCTCTACTGAAAGACACAATAAAACAAGGCCACCACTGAAGCTAGACCGAAGACATAGCCCTGGAGAATAGGGTGAACTCCTTATTAAAACTGTTTGTGTCTTTGTGTTGCTTACTGTATTTCTTTGCCGTCTTTCCATTTCATTTTCTGTGTATTGGCAATATGATCGATCTGTTATTTCAATAACACAGAACACACACACTAGCACATGAGTCTGTAATACCTTTAGTTTAATAAATCTTTAACTCATGGCACCCATAGGGTGAATATCAGATCAAATGGTATCAGAGGATAAGGTTGTAAGGTTATACAAGCTTGTGTTGGTATAGCTATGAATGCTTAGAAGGTCAAAGCTAAAATTAGGAGAAGGAGAGTTGGTGGAAACTAACCCTAAAATTGGGAGAGTCTATCTTCGAAAGGCCATGTCAGAAGAAGGTTCTATGGGGCCAGACCCTCAAATCATAAAGAGTTTCCTAGTTATCAAGTCCATGGTTGAAGAAATGTACTGAGACTTTAGAAAGCAAAAGGCGGAAGATGCATCAGGCTCTAAGCAAGAGAAAGAAGAAAATGAGTCTCACCTCCATGACAACTCCAAAGGAAAAGGGAAAGGGGAAAACTTTCTGACACCTCCTAAGAGCCTTCTACATGATTAGAAAGCTTATTTTATTCAGTTAGATGTTAAATTTGTTTTTCCTATATATGATGGAGAACTAAATGTTGAAAAATTGCACAATTGGATTAGAAAAATTGATGTGTATTGCAGGGTAGAGAACATAAACTCAGACAAGAGTAAGATTCAGCTTGCAAGCCTACGCCTAGGAGGCACTGCCTTGGTTTGGTGGGAAGGTAGAACTGAAGCTGATATGCAAAGCCATGGTAAGACCATCTTTGTCTGGAGTGACTTCGTTTCTGCAATCAGGAAATAGTTCTATCCATTGGCCTACATGCAGCAGGCCATGATGAGTTAGTAAACTCTTTGGCAGTTGAAGGGGCAAAATGTACAAGGGTATACTCATGAGTTCAGAATGAGAGCATTGACGTTGGTTATCTCATTAGACTCACAAGAGACTCTTTTGAAGTACATTGGTGGTCTACACAGCTACATGAGGCATACCATCCTCATGTTTAATCCCACTAGTATAGATGAGGTGTCTGTACAAGCTACTCATCTAGAGGCTAGAGGAAAGAATGACAATCCAAAAGTTGGGTGACCATCCCAACCCATTATAAGCAAGAGCAAGGAGAAAATAAAATAGGAGTGGAAAGCAAGGAAGGCTAACACTGCACAGAAAGCCAAAGCTTCATGCACTCATTGTAGAAAGGAGGGGCATGATGATGAGCATTGTTGGATTCTGGATCCAGAGTTGGGACCTAAGAAGTCTAAGGGCAAGAAGAAGAAGATAGCTGCAGCTATTCAGAGAGGTTTGGGGTCAGACTCGGGAGATGAAACAACCATAGCAGCCACAGGTATAAAAGGTAAGAATTCTGAAGCATCTACTAGTAATTCTGCTTAATCTGTTATTGATGAAGAAAATGAGAGAAAAAGACATGAGCTTTTTCGTATTCGAGTTATTTCCAAAAATCAAAATATTGATACTTTGTTTGATAGTGGCTCTCAAGTAAATTTGATTTCTGAAGCAATTGTAAAGAAATTGGGATTAGCAACTACACCTCATAAGAAACCATACCCATTAGGATGGTTGAATGATAAAGCACAACTACAAGTGACTAGACAGTGCAAACTCAAGTTTTCTTTTGGGTCAGAATTTGTAGAAGAGGTTGAGTTAGACATAATTCCTTTCGATATATGTGGAATTGTTTTAGGAAGTCCTTACTTATACGATAGAAAGGCTATTTTCTATAGAGCTAAGAACAAGTATCTACTGGTTAAAGATGGAATCGAATACTTTGTAAGAGCTCATAAGCTCAAGAATAATTATATTGTCATAAACTCAGGACAGATGAAAAGAATGATTAATTCATGCAAACAATTCTTACTGATGGTTGTAAAGGAAAAGAAACCTAATAAAACCAATGTATTTGAGGGCTATAATGCTAAACAACAAGCTGATATAGAAAAGTTTGTTTGAGTATGATGTCTTGTTTCAAGAACCTAAAGGTCTGCCACCCAAAAAGGGAATAGTACATGATATTATTTTGCAGAAAGATGTTCCATTGCCTAACATTGGGATGTATAGGTTCTCTACTTTAGACAATGCTGAAATCAAGTAGTAGGGGTAGGAGTTACTCGAAAAGGGCTTCATCAGGCCTAGCACATCACCATGTGGGTCACCAATCGTTTTGGTGAGAAAGAAAGATGCCTCGTGGTAAATTTGCATTGATTACTGAGCACTGAATAAGATAACAATCAAGAATCATTATCCCCTTCCTCGCATAGATGATCTCTTAGATCAATTAGAAGAAGCTATTTTTTCACCAAGCTAGATTTGCACAGTGGATACCATCAAGTCAGAGTTGTAGAGCAAGATGCATGGAAGGCTACTTTCAAAACAAAGCAGGGATTTTATGAATGGCTAGTTATGCCTTTTGGCTTAACTTTAATGCTCCTGCAGCTTTCATGAGATTAATGAATAATGTACTCAGACCTTTTCTTGATGATTTTATTATTGTGTATCTGGATGACATTCTGATTTTTAGTAAAACTTGGGAGGAACATTTAAAGCATGTTAAGCAGACATTAGATGTTTTGAAAAGAGAAAAACTTTATGTTAAACTTTCAAAATGTGAATTAGGCAAAACATCTCTATACTACTTAGGTCACATAGTAGGGGGAGGTGAATTTAAAATAGATCCCTCTAAAGTGGCAGTCATTGTTAACTAGCCTAAACTCAGGTCTACTACAGAAGTGAGAAGCTCCTTAGGAGCAACACAATATTGGAGGAAGTTCATCTCTAACTTCTCCACGATTGCATCTCCCTTACATGCTTTAACATGATTGAATAAGGTGTTTCAGTGTGGAGGCAAACATCCGAAAGCCTTCAACACCTTGAAAAAGAAAATTAGTACAACACCTATACTAGCACTGCCAGATTTGCAAAGACCATTTGAGATCCAAACTGATGCCAGTGACTATGCCATGGGAGCAATGTTGACATAGCACGACAAACCCATATGCTATCATTCTGAGACTCTTTATCCTACAATAGTAAACTATCCTACATATGATAAAGAAATGTATGCATTAGTCTAGAGTGTGAAAAAGTGGAAACATTATTTAATGGGCAAAGAGACAATAATACATACTGAGCATCAACCACTCCAATATCTACACTGCCAAAATAAGTTGCAACAATCAGGACATTATATGTGGATGGGTTTTCTACCACAGTTTCACTTAGTCATCAGATATAAAAAGGGCATACATATCAAGGTTGCGGAATGTTATCTAGACCCATTATAAATGCATCTACCATACTTAAGCATAATTTTGTACTACATGAAAGCTACATAGAACAATATGCTCAGGATATGGATTTTAAAGATGTATATGCGACTTTGAGTCAAGGTAAGAAAAGTAGAAGAATTGGACTATCATATAAAGGACCGACTCTTATACCATTGTGGGAAACCCTGCATTCCACAAACTGAGAGGATAAAGATAATTAGGGAAGCACACACTTCTCTGATATCAGGTCACTTTGGGGTAAGCAAAACAGTTTCACAACTGCAAAGATTTTTCTATTAGCTGAAAATGAATGAGACAGTTTCTAGATATGTAAGAGGGTGTGCCATGTGTGCTAAAAGCAATCCTAGTAATAGAAAACTAGGCTTGTACACTTCGTTGCAAGTTCCTTCTCACACTTACGAAAGTGTTTCCATGGATTTTGTAGGAGGACTGCCTAAATCTAGGAAAGGTCATGATTATTTATATGTTGTTGTGGATAGGTTCAACAAAATGTGCATTTTGATACATTGCAGTAAATAGGTCACAACTGAACAGACTGCAAAATTGTTCTTTGAACATGTATGGGTTCATTTCGGATTACCCACTTCCATTGTATATGATTGAGACACCCAATTTGTGGGGAACTTTTCATCTAGTCTGTGGGAACTAAAGGACACCAAGTCAAAGAAAAGCACAGCTTTTCATCCACAAACAGATGGCCAAACTGAAGTAGTAAACAGGACTATGATCCAGTTACTGAGAAGATATTGCAGTAAACATCCTAAGCTTTGGGATGAACACTTGTGTTATGTGCAACATGCTTACAATAGAGCCAAACACTCTTCTACAAAAAGATCTCCTTTTGAGACCTGCATTGGTTTAACACCAAGGTGTCCTTTGGATTTTGTCTTTGGTAAAGATAGCATGGTTGATGGGCATAGTGATGTGGATAAGGCAACCAGGTTCACTGAACAGATCCAGGAGATCCATTAGGCAGTACGGGAATAGCTGGAAAAGAGCGAGTCCAAGTATAAGGCTAGGCATGATAAGCATCAGATGGAGCATAGTTTTTAAGTTGGAGACCAAGTCTAGATGTATATCAGCAAGGACAAGATGCAAGGTGAAGGTAAAAATCTAAAGCCTATCAGGTATGGACCTTTCAGGATACTTGAGAAGATTGGTGAAAATGCGTTTCGCCTTGAACTACCAGCTTACATGCACATCTACTCAGTCGTAAATGTGCATTGTTTGAGATTGTTTGAACCTTCAATGATTGAGGACCTTGAAGAGAAAAGTCAATTTCCTTTTGTTGATGACCTACCACCTAAATACCTCAATGAGTTGCAGGAAGACACAGTGTTGGACAGGAAGGTGAGGACAATGCGTAGGGAAGAAGTTGAGTACCTCAGGATTGGGCTCAAAGGTTCAAAGTCGAGTAGCACAAAGTGGATTGAGATTGGACAAGTGAAGAAACATTATCCTCGCTTAGTCAATGCTTAAAAACCAACTTTTGGTGGTCCAAAAGCTTTTTCAGTAGGGAGGTCGTGATCCAAATTGGATCCACAGAAAAACTGTCGAGAACCATGAATAAATCAGGTCGAAAAAATCTCTAATGAAATCCAAAATATTATCAAAAACACCTTGGAACCAATGGCCATGGTAGCCAACATGGAATGACTAGGACCTCGGTCAAAGCGCACTAACCGAGGCCCATGGAGACTGTGTAGGAGGCCAAGGTAGCCCTTGGGAGCCTCGGAATGGAAAAAGGGAGAAGTTTTTGATGCGCACTAAGCGAACAGGGCCAAAATGGGAAAGCCCAAGTATCCAGTCACGTGGGCGAACCAGAGGACTGCGAGTAGGAAAAGGTAAAAGCACTAAAGTGTAAAGGCAGGACCCACACTCTAGAAACCAACGGTTTTTATCGGGGCGCCCTTGAACGGTAAAAGGTTTTGGACGGGAGCAGAGCGATTCCATACATCGATCGACGCATGGCAGGCGGAGGTGAGAGAAAATCGCCATTGATCCTGCACTATCATTCGAACAAGTTAACCGTGCGAAATGTGCATATGGTGTCAGATCTAGAGGGCCCAGATCAGACGGCTGAGATTGCACCCGATGGAAAGAAGCGGAATCAACAGGGAATTAAGCCGCATTCTAAAGGGATTTGAAATTCATTTGACCACGACGGTGGAGGAAGAATGCATCCATAGCTTAACTAAAGAAACGAATCGAAGAAGCATGCAGGCACCATTTAGAGGAGGACAAGTGGCCACTCCCTGAGAGTTCACGATGATGCCGAACATAGGGAACTTCAAGCGCAACTGCAGAAGGTGAATTAACACAGGCAGAAGAGGAACCAAAGAGGAATATGGATTGAATGGTTAAAGCCATGGATAGAGACAATCGAACCAGTGAGAGTCAGATTGGGAATCCTAATTGAAGAGGATCTAAGCGAAAGAGAGACAGTGAACAGTGAACCATAAGAGGAGGATTGAATAGAGAGAACAGTAAAGACATGTAGAAGAGACAGAGGGCCAAGTTGACCACATGCAGCGTCGAGCACTAGAGAGCTTGAAGATTCAAGCCTTCCCATGGAGGAATTTTTTTGGACTGAGCATCACATTTTTGTCTTTCCACTGTAGACCAAGGGTCACAGAGCTAGTAGGAAGAAGAGTAGTTTGTGTACTATGAGTGGCTTGGGGAATCCAAGAGCTACCGTGCCATGCAAAATCTGCTTCAGGAGAACTCATATTGAGTCCTTGTATTATAATTTTCTCTACTGAAAGACACAATAAAACAAGGCCACCACTGAAGCTGGACCAGAGACGTAGCCTTGGAGAATAGGGTGAACTCCTTATTAAAACTGTTTGTGTCTTTGTGTTGCTTATTGTATTTCTTTTTTGCCTTTCCATTTCATTTTCTATGTATTGGCAATCTCATCGATCCATTGTTTCAATAACACAGAACACGCACACCAGCACATGAGTCTGTAATACCTTTAGTTTAATAAATTTTTAACCAATGGCACCCATATGGTGAATATAAGATCATAAATAGAATATATCTCCTAATCAAAACAACAAAATTCCATCAATAAGTAGTGGATGACCTTAAAAAAAAAAAAAAAAAAATGTAATTGATTAATTAACTCTAATTTAGTTAAACACAAAACACGTTCTTTCCCCAAAAAAAAATAATTTTAACCGTCGATTACCTCTATGACAAAGATGAATATCCTAAATAATATTATATTACTTGAAAAAAATAATAAGATGGGAAAAATACTCTATATCAAGAAAATCAAATGATACAATTTTTTGGAGCCCTTCGAAAAAACGACAATGACCCATTGATGATTACACAGAATCAAATAAATATGAACATAAAAGTCCATATGTAATAAGATGGGAAAAATACTCTATATCAAGAAAATCAAATGATACAATTTTTTGGAGCCCTTCGAAAAAACGATAATGACCCATTGATTATTTACACAGAATCAAATAAATATGAACATAAAAGTCCATATGCAACACAATATTATATGCAAAACTTAAAAAAGATGAAACAAAAGTCCATATGCAACACAGTATTATATGCAACACTTCAAAGAATGGGAGTCAGAATGCGAGTCAAGTTTTTAACTCCTGGGAGTCAACTTCTTAACTGCTGAGCGTAAAGAAAAAAAATATATAGCTATTGGGCATAACTAAAAGCTTAAAAATACCCCCACAAAAAAAACAAAAACGTGAATGCTGTTAAAAAAATCTGACCCGGTGAGGACCATGGTGTGATGGTTGGGATCATATTAGTTCCACTCGCTTGAGTAGTTCCCAGACCTGTGAATGATACGCTAAAGATGTTATTATGGGATTGATTACAAGTGTTCGACGAAAATATTAAGTAAACTTTGAGATATAAATATGGTTTTTAGTTATGGGTTAGTTGTAAGATAATATGTTTTATTTCGTTGAAATAATTATAGAATATGAAATGACTTATTTCGAGTTAGCTTATAATCCAACGATATTATGAAGAAAAACACATATAAAAAAATAAAATAAATAAAACACAATTACTGTGAGAGCTTAAAACTTCTCCAAATCTCATATATTAATTGAATCATTAAATACATTTTTATATAGTAAAATTATTACTAAAATGTTTATCAATCAACTTTGAAATAAATCTACTAGCATTACAGCGAATTTCGAGCACTACTACAGTGAATTTCCATCACTGACCACCTTAACAATTTGTTGCCTTAATTTTGTTGAGAACACAAAATCTGCTTAGTAATTTGTCAGCAACTTGCATAAATAATTAAGCATTATTCCCAACACCCCCCCTTAATGATTAATGATGATTTAATATCTTATTTCGTAGTGCCATAAACTGATCTTTTGCAACTGCATTGACGAAGATATCTGCTAGTTGATGCTGAGTATTTATATGCTTCAATTCAATATCCTTCTTCTGCACCAAATCTCTAATGAAGTGATATTTTAGGTCAAAATGATTTGTCCTGCTGTGATGAACTGGATTCTTTGCTAACTTGATGGCACTTATATTATCACAATAAATCACTGTAGGTTGAATTTGTTTCTCTCCAATTTCTTCCAAAATTATTTTGAGCCAAAGAGCTTGTGTACCTGCTCAGGTAACTGCAACATACTCCGCTTCTATGGATGAGAGGGCAACAATGCTTTGCTTTTTTGAGCTTCATGTAATCACACTAGAACCAAAAGAGAAAGAATTTGCAGATGTGGACTTACGGTCATCAAGACTACCTCCTCAATGCAAATCACTAAATCCAACAAGATTGAACTTTTGAGAAGAGCAGTAATGAATACCAAAATTTAGAGTGCCTTTCACATACCTTAAAATCCTCTTGGCTTTCTTCATATGTATTTCAGATGAATTTGTCATATACCTTAAAACAAGTGAAATTGAATATGTAATATCAGGCCTTGTGTGGGTTAGAAATATCAATCTCCTCACAATACTTCTGTAAGTTTTCTCATCAACTAAATCAACACCATCATCTCTACATAACACCTCTCCATGAGAACATGGAGTAGGGGATGGATTACAATCAAGCATATCAAATTTATTTAGCATATCCTGTGCATACTTTGTCTGACAAATGAAAATCTTGTCCTTACTTTGATAAACCTCCATTCCTAGAAAATATCACATGATGCCTAGATCTTTCATCTCAAATTCATTCATCATAGCAACTTTGAATTTATCATTCATGTTGGAACTACGACCCATATACAATAGATCATCAACATACAAACTTATGATTAGAATATCAATACCTTCTTGTTTGTAGTAAAGGGTGAGATCACTCTTACGTCTCTGGAATCCATTTTCCTGAAAGTATCCATCAATCCTTCGATACGACGCTCTTGTTGCTTGCTTGAGACCATACAAAGCCTTTTTCGGCTTGTAGACATTATTCTCCTTTCCTTCCACTTCAAAGCCTTGTGGCTGCTCCACATATACTTCCTCTTCTAAGTACCCATTCAAGAAGGCACTTTTCACATCCATATGATGTATGCTCCACTTTTTTTGATTTGCTAATGAAATCAAGATTCTAATGGTCTTCTGTCTTGCTACTGGTGCAAATGTATCTTCATAATCAATTGCATACTTCTGTTTGAATCCTTTAGCAATTAATCTTGCTTTGTGTCTTTCAACACTCCCATCACTGTTATATTTAGTCTTATAGACCCATTTGGTGCCAATATTTTTCTTGTCATGTGGAAGCTCTATCAACTTCCGAGTTTCATTCCTTTGTATGGAATCCATCTCTTCTTGCATGGTTTGCATCCAAACCTCATTAGTACATGCATATTCAAAACACGATGGCTCAAATTCAGCCTTGGCTAATAAAGCAAAATTTACTATCTCACCTATCGGGCTTTCTTCATGTGCTTGATTTGCACTCCTCTGATAAATATCACTCAATATTCTTACCTTCCTTGTAGAACTTGGAGAAGAAGTTGGACTTGAACTTGATGTTGAAGAAATTGATGAAGGGTTGCTTGGTGGAGTTAAGCCACTAGTTACAAAAGCATTAGTTAGCTGCTCATGATCATTATCAACAATTATATCATCATTCAAAAAAAAAAATTCTTCTCAACAATGCCTTTTTGATGACCATAAACTCCCCCTTCATAAAAAATTACATCTCTTGAGACAATAAGCTTATTATTTAGAGGATTATACAATTTATAAGCTTTGCTTGCCTCACTATACCTAATAAAAATACATAACTTACTCTTTGCATCTAACTATTTTCTATTTTGATTAGGTACATGCACATAAGGAAAACAACCAAAAACTTTGAAATGATTAACATTAGGCCTTTTTCCATACCAAGCTTCATAAGGAGTTATATTTTCCAGTGCACTGGTGGGGCTATGGTTGAGGATGTATACTTCTGTAGCAACTGCATCTCCCCAATATGAGTTGCTCAATCCCTTATTTTGTAGCATGCATCTTTTCATTTCAACCACAATACAATTTTTTCTTTTAGGTATGCCATTCTGTTGGGGTGTGTATGTTATAGTATGCTGCCTCCTGATGCCATTCGTAGCACAATAAATCTGGAAAGCTTTTGAGTAGAATTCTCCTCCATGGAAAGTCCATAAACATTTGATCTTACACCCTCTCTCATTTTCTACAAGGGCTTTTAACTTCTTGAATGTATCCAGGGCTTCACTTTTGGCCTTCAAAAAATATATCCAACAATTTCGTGAGTAATCATCAATAAAAGTGATGAAATATGATGACTTAGCCAAACTATTAGTCTGCATAGGACCACATATGTCTGAATGAACAAGCTAAAGTGGGTGATAAGCCCTCCATGCACTGCCCTTCGGAAACCTTTCTCTTGCATGTGTTCCTTTAACACATCCTTCACAAACCTCCTTGTGCTCTTCTACCTTGGGCAAACCAGAAAATAATGCATGTGAGGTTAGAAACTTCAAACTTTGAAAATTTAAATGCCCATACTTGAGATGCCATAACCAACTTGAATCCTCATAAGCCATATTTTCAAGATTGTTGTTATGTTCATAAAACCTCAAGGGAAACATCCTATTTCTTTTCATAGGCACAATAGTGATCACTCTATTTCCCTTATTCTTATCATAGATAGTACATGTCTTATTTTCAAAGACTACTTTGTAATTTTTCTCACATTGCTGCCCAACGCTCAAAAAATTATGCTTCAATTGTGGAGTATAATAAATGTCATGAATACTCTTTATACCCTCTTTTGTTTGGACCTCCATAGCGCCTTTAGTAGTAACCTCCAATGATATATCATCACCAAGTCAGATCTTGGATTTGAAACTTCCATCTTTTGCTGAAAACAACTTCTCATTCCCTGTCATATGGTTAGAGCATCCAGAATCTAGGTACCAAACATCTTTACTGGTATTTTTACCTTTGGCATAAGATAAAAATAAGTGATCTAGAGGATACTCACCACTTTCTTGAGCATAATTAGCATTTTTACCTTCTTTCAATCACAATTCTCTTTCAAAGTGGCCATACCTGTTACAATAGTAACATTGAACATTTCTCTTATCAAATCTACCTCTACCTCTTCCTTTATAACTACCTCTTCCACTTGAGCCACCTCTTCCTCTACCTCTTGAATAATTTTGGCTTTGCCATTTACCGTGACCTTGATTGCTTTTTGTACTTCTACTACTTGCATCTTCATTTTTGTAATTTGTAATTTAGAGGAAAAAGCTTTATCTACACCTTCAAAAGTGTCCTTCAATTGTTCTTCATGAGACATCAAAGATCCAACTAATTGATCAAACTGTAGTTTTTTCAAATCCTTACTTTCTTCCACGATTATTGCAACATGATTCTATCTATGTGTTAAATATCTCAATACTTTTTTAATTAAAACTTCATTACTTACAGTTTCTCCAAGTGTAGCCATTTTATTGACCACATCTTTGACTCTCATACAATAGTCACTCACACTTTCAGCTTCTTGCATCTTCAAATTGTCAAACTCTCGCTTCAATGTCCAAAGGTTGACCACCTTAACTTGATCACTACCTTGGTAAGCTTCTTGTAGAGTCTCCCAGGCAGCTTTGGTAGTTATTTATCTTGATATTCTTGGAAATAATCTCTTACCAAGAGCTATATAATGTGAAACAAAGCTTGAGCATCCTTATTCCTTTCTTCCTTTTTTGTTGTTCTTTCATTGGCTGTAAGGGCATTCCAATCAAATGGCTCTTCATATCCTGATTCAACAATCTCCTAGAAATATTTTCCAATCAAAAAGGTTAGCATCTTAATGCACTAATAATCATAATCATTCCCATCAAATTTTTGAACTCGCATCTGGTTAGAAGTCGACATGATTGACTTTGGCGAAATTCCAACAATACAACTTTAACGCAAAACAATTTTACCTGCTCTGATACCACTTGTAGAATATGAAATGACTTATTTCCAGCGAGCTGAGATAATCCAACAACAATATGAATAAAAATACTTACAAAAAAATAAAACAAATAAAACATAGTTACTATGTGAGCTGAAAACTATTGCAAATCTCATATATTAATTGAACTAGTAAATGCATTCTTATACAGTAAAATTATTACTAAATTTTTTATCAATCAACTTTGAAATAAATCTACTAGCATTATAGCTAATTTCCAGCACTGACCATCCTAACAATTTGTTGCCTTAATTTTGCAGAGAACACAAAATCTGCTAACTGTCAACAATTTACATAACTAATTAAGCATTATTCCCAAAAATGATTAATAGATGGATAACGATTTGAAATAAGAAAAACCAGAAATTATTTAAAAAAAAGTAAAATTCTAGTTAAAAAATAATGAGAAAAAAATGATAAAAAAGTTAAAAATATATATATCAAAATTTAAAAAATAATTGAACTAAAATAAAATGAGAAAATAAAAAATTTAAATATGATCTCTAAACAATGTTTAGTAAAAACTAAATTGATATATTGGACAAGAAAAAATTTCTCTGTAAAATTTTAGTTAGTGTATCATTTTATTGTTTATTTTTTTTTAATAGAAACCTATTAAAAATGAAAAATAAATTAAAAATAAAAGTCACTATATAATAAAACTTAAAACTAACCATATCAATCATAAAATAAATAAATAACTATAATGCTAATAAAAATATAAAATAATATAAATTTATTAATACACAACTTTAATATTAAAGTTTTAAAAGATGATAAAACAAAATATTACAAAATTAATAACAATGATTTAGAGAATAGCATAATAACATAATTTTAAATATGAGGAGAAAAATCCATTAAAAAGGCAATCAAATAGGAATACTTACTACCTTTTTAATTTTAAAATAAATTAGTACCAATTTTAGATCAACCTTCAGGTTAGATCTATCAAGTACCATGAGCTATTAAACTTTTTGAGGTGCATATCATTTTTGGAGTGAAAATATTTTTCTCCAGATCTAGATTTGAGATAAATTTTGGTTCATATTATATAAAGTTTGCATCTCTATGTATAAAATTATTCTATTTTTTATTGTATTAAAATTTTAATTTAATTGGTATGAAATATCCACCAAATATAATAGTAGTGATGGTAGAGGGTTTACATATATCTCAAAAGTATAACATTTTTTTCTTTCGGATTTAATTAAAAATGTTATAAAATTAAGTTATAACAAAATATTCATAAAATACTTTGATTGTGAAATGAGTTATGGTATATTTCCATGTGGTATTGATAAATCATGGTATTGGCTCATCCTTTTGTAACAAAGTCTATTTACAAGTTAATAATTTCCATGGTAAAGTGGAGTTGAATATAGATGGTTAAAAATCTTATTATATTGTTATTTTATTGTAAGTATTAAGTTTTCATGTGGTATTAACTAAGTTAAAATATGGTTACAAAATGATTATAAGTCTTTGCTAAGGCAGAAATCTAACAAACATTTTCTTGTTGACCATTATTAGTTTAGCGTTGAAAAATCCAACTTATAATGTTTAAATTTGGAAAATAAATATTTCTTTTCCAATATTATTAAAAAAACTATTTCTCAAACATTTTATTAGACCATAACTTGAAGAATTTATGGTGGTATTTTCATAATATAATATCATGTGAATAACTACATCACATATTTTATGTTATAATTTATGGATATGGTTCCAATATTCATGCATGATTTTTAGATATTTGTGTACTAATTTTATAATCCAAAAATAAAATCTTTGTAAATAGATCATACTCAAGTAAATAACATATTTAACATAATTTACCTCCACCATTATTTAAATAATTCCTTGCATAAAAATAGATAGAAATAAGATGTAAATGAATATGGTTATCGCTAGTCACTTCCCACCATTAGAAACTTTAAATGTGTAGACTTATGTGCCTCAACAATCAACTAATTTATTCACCTCACATCATTTATTAGATCCTTCTAAATTTCAAGTATAGGATTACAACACCTTTTAATTCATATGGTAAGAAGGAAATTAATTTATAGTTACTATTTATATGTTATATATTTTAATGTGATATGTGTACAATATAGCCTATCTTAAATAGTCTTTTTCTTTTGAATTTGGTGATACAATTTCAAGCAAGATTGTCATCTTTTGTTGCTTAAAATACTTCTTTGAATGCATAAATAGATTCAAAACCCTGAAAAATGCACTCGACATTTAAATCCTATAGATTAAAACAACTTAATCTCAAATCTTTAAAAATATTTAGTCAAATTTCCTTAAAATTACCAGAAAAATACCCTCAAGAAGGATAAGTTAGACTACACCTACGCATATTATGATTTACTTCTAGCTAAAAAATGGCTCCTAATTTTATTAATAAATTTCAAATTACAATATAACATTGATTATTCTTACGAAGTTAAGATGGATTTAGACTAGTATTATGTAAATTTCATATTCATTTATATAAAAGTATTCTCATTGTCTGTCTAGCTCAGCGTCAAATGAGTTATGCAAGAGATGAACATTTTAACTCGATCAAATTACAATAGAAAAAGGTGTAACTGTAACCTATCCTTAAATTTTATTTTATTTTCTGATCTACCATGGAAATACCCAAATCTGTATGCTTGGCCATTTAATTTAATAATTCACATTATATTATTTTGAGTGAACATTAATAAACAAAAATATTAAGACACACTAATCGACATTTTAATAGAAATCTTGCTAAGATATCATCGATATGTCCCTTGGTGATGTGACAATGCCTTGGTGATAGTGAATAGGTCAATGGTTGTGATACATTACGGTTCCATTGACGGTGGAGATGGGTATGGTGGTTATGAAGTAACCACCTTGCTTTCTAGCGGTGGCCACGATCATTCCACCTCTCTCTCAAGTATGGTTTGCTCTGCAACTATGGAAGGGTTCGATTTACTACAACCAGATCCATCTTGTTACAAGATCCCCTCTGCTAACTGGTAATTAACATCAACCTTTCTTACTTAATGAAAAATTTCTAGCTTCGCTTCTCTTGTCCATCACAATCTTGATTTGAGTTACTTTACTGTTAAAAAAAACTCCTGACGTGAAACTAGAGTTACGACGCGTCCTACATGAGGCATTCTGTGAAGGGTACAATCTTTGGAGCGGGGGTGAATGGAATCTGATAGATTCATCGTTAGAAGAGATGAGTGGAGGCAAATGTTTGGATTCATTTAGCACTCATGTGAGTAAGAATTTTTAACTGTTTCCTCATTGAGATAATTCAGGGTTCCTTACCCACTTTCTATTCTTATCATTAGCTTGTTTGATTCTTATGTGAATCTGTTACAATCATGGTGTAGGCCACTAAGATTCTTCACTTTGTTTCCAAGATGACGCCTACAATTCGACTGAGAGACTTTAAAGGTAATGCATTTCCTTGAGTGTTCTCCTGTTACTGTTGTGCCAACATAACGATAGGTTTCGAAGCTTCTAGAGGGTTTTTCCATCGTTCAGTGCCATAAACTTCTTCCTGTAGGTATTTATTTCAGCCTACGGGGTTATTACTCCTTTTTCTTCTCTCATAGAATTTAATAGGGCTTTCCGTTGCACATATATGGCTAAATTCCCGTTGCTCATAGGCATTTCAACCTTGAGCTTCGCGAGTCTCCAAGACCACACCGCACGAAAATTCTCTTTTCCCTTTTCATGTGTAGTGCCTGCATATTTTTTTGTTAATCGTGTTGTACCAATTCAAATATTTAGTTATTGGAGTTACAAGACGAATTAGAAATCCATTGCATGGTCCAGTGTTACCAATATTGAACCCTTTGTGTCCATTAGGTACAGATGAATCACTGTTGACTCTATTATTTCCTATATTTTAGGGCTATTTAATTTCTTTCATAGTAAATTTCTATATTGTGGAAGTTCCCTTTAATATTTTTATTTTTTTACTTACTAAAATTAGTGTGAAGTTGGTGCATTATTTAGCACCAAAAACACCATTATGATGTGATTCCATGTTTCATTTGATACCTTGGAGTAGCCAATATACGAAGACCATGTTATTTCCAACTTAAGAAATCTCTTTTATGTTACATCTTTTCTTCACACTTTTCCATGAACTAGTAGTTCTTTTATTATAGATTAATTGTATTTCCACGAGGGAATTAATAATTTCCTTCATTCCTTTCATGAAGATGGCCCTTAATAGGTTACTCTATACTCATACCACCTACTAAATTTCCACTGAAAGATTATATGGATACAATAATGGACATATATAAAACCAACAATGATAATCCTTTAGGAAAACCTTGTGTATTTCATGACAATTGGTGTCTTGATCTTTAGTAAAATGAGTTATTGAAAAGAAAATCTACAATTTTTTCCTTTGCAAGTTGTTAATTTTTTTGGAATGACCTACTATGGCTTGGGTCACCCTGGTCTCATGTGAGAGAAACCTCTTTTTGGAAAGGCTCCACCTATGGATGGAATACCCAATACTCAAATTCTTATTCTAAAGAATTTACTTAGTTAGTGTACTTAGGTTTTATTATCTATTATTCCCATTAGGAAACTACTTAACCATTGATTAACTCATTAAGAATTTATACTAGATGTATAATATAAAACATCACTATGAATATTAACCTTATAAATTTCAATCCTTATGAAATATATATAAGAATAATATTTTGTGCAAATTAAGAAAAGAGTCTCGCAACTCTTATCAAACACTCGTCATACAAATGATTATTTACTTTTCAAGGTGATTTCATACAACACGCCTTGCTTTGTCTTACACATATCTATTTGATGTTTCATTATAGGAATTGATACGTGTATATCCCCTATTTCATATAATTATTCATTGTTCCCACTCGTAAACTTCTCTCTCCATTCTCTATCCAATATTGTTAATACTTACATTCTCTAACAACTATTGGCTCTCCTAGGTGCTAAACATATTGGTTTCGTAAATAAAAGTATTCCAACAATAATACAATTGGTATTTCGATAAGTTTTAACTTGTGTGCTAGAGTTCCTTTCATTGTACCCTTGTTAGGATTATTTATTTTCTTGGTTGTATAACACATCATTTACTTGATTTTGTCATTTATGGTTCATCGCTAACTCTTGATTAATAATTTTCATTCTCAAATGTGGTGCTTAATCACCATTTACTATCAAACTTTGTTTTTTCAAACAATTTTTTATTCTCCTATACATTCAGTAAGTTAATATTTGTAGATAAGGGTGGACTTAGTCATAATTTGATTAACACTTGATAACTTATCTTCTGTAATGAGATTACATTAATGTACTCTTGAGAGGAATTTGTTTTTTCCTTAATTCCCATAATTAGGCAACAATGTTGAACCCTTCGGCTCTGATACCACTTGTAACATACCCCTAATTTTACTTTATTTTAGGAACAAATATTTTAACTTAGCTATCTTGCCATTCTAATCCTACCATGGAAATGCCCAAATCTCTATGCTTGGTTGTATAATTTTATAATTCACATTATATTATTTTGGTGAACATTAATAAACATAAACACTAAGAGCTACTAACATTTCAACGTAACTCTCACACAGATATGATCGAGTTGTCACTTGGTGATGTGACAACACCTTGGTGATTGTGAATAGGTCAATGGTGGTGATCCATTAGGGTTCCATAGATGGTGGAGATGGGTTATGGTGGTTACAGAGTAACCACCTCGCTTTCTAGCACTAAGCATGCTCATTCTATTCTCTCTCTTAGGTATGGTTTTCTCTGCAACCATGGGAGAGTGTCATTTACTACAACCAGAGCCATCCTGTTACAACATGCCCTCTACTAACTGGCAATTAACATCAACCTTTCTTACTGAATGAAAACGTTCTACCTTCCTTTCTCTTGTGAATCACAGTGCTGATTTGAGTTACTTTACTGTTAAAAATTGAAGCCATAGTTACGACTCTTCCTACACCAGGGGTTTTGTGAAGGGTACAATCTTTGGAGCAGCGGTGAATGGAATTTGGCATATTCATCGTTAGAAGAAATAAATGGAGATGAAGGCTTGGATTGTCTTACCAACAATGTGGGTAAGAATTTTTCAACGTTTCCATTTTAAGATCATTCTAGCTTCTCTGCCCTTTTTGTATACTTATCGTTAGCCTCTTTGATTTTTATTGTGAATCTATTATAATCTCAAGGTAGGCCACCAAGATTCTTGACTTTATTTCTGTGACAATGCTTGCAACTTAACTGAGGGCCTTTAAAGGTAATGCATTTCCTTGAGTATTTTCTTGTTACTATTGCGTGAGCACAACACCATTTTTTCAAGCTTTTGGAGAGTTTTTCCATCATGCAGTGCCATAAAATCCTTCCTACAGGTATTTGTTTCACCCTACAAGGTTATTCCTATTTTTTCTTCTCTCACATAATTTACTAAGGTTTTTAGTTGCACATATATGGTTAAATTTCATTTTCTCACAGACATTTCAACCCTGAGGTTCTTGAGTCTCTACGACCAAACCTCAGGTAAATTCTCTCTTCCCTTTTCCATGCTAAGGGTTTTTGTTGCATAAGACTTCACAGGTTCCTTGTCTTATTCTCCTATAGACTCTCAACCTTCTTATTTTTTTTTTGCAAGTGAGAGTCGGATTCCTACTTGCTGAAACCCTACTCTTCTAGTTATGTGGAAAAGTTAACTAATTTGAGATTGTGCTTTTGTTCAAGTTTCTAGATTTTCTTACCCTTTTCGAGAAATATTTTTCATGCTTACGGTTAGGCATCAAGAATGAGAATTTCAGTTTTGATGTATGCTAGGATTATATTCTCCCAAACTTCATAAGTCTTCTATTTTTCCCATGAGAGATATATGTAAATTGTTTTTCTAAGACTATGCTCCCGACTGGTCTTGAGGCTTGTTGAAAAAACCTTTTGAGTTAAATTTATATAGTGTGTAAATATGTCTCCTTTTCTAATCCAACATGTAACTGTTTAATATCTTCAAATGTCAATGAAAATGGTTAACCTTTCGGTTTTCCTTGCAAGAGAATTTTCAAGTTATATTAAATTGATATTTGCAAATGTAATGGAAACATTGTGATTCTTAGCTAATGATCATAAATTGTTAAGGGATCATCTCTCTCCAAAAATGCTCCAACATAAATTGAATTTTTTTATCGATGCATCCTTCCTATAATGCTTGACTTCATCCTTTGGAGATTCATGGTTTTGAGTTCTAATTACACAGGAATCCACTTACTAGATGTCTCCACTCGACATAACATGAGACCATTCCCAAAATGAGCCTTTTCCTCTGGATCCAATATGGGGTAAAATCACTCCCGTGCCCCCTCTCTTTTCCGATTTTTTCATACTATTAATTAAGAATAACCTCCCAATAATGAATTAGGATATTGTTATCTACCAATTTTCTAGCATGTAACATAACATTCAGGAAGGGTTTCTCTTTTGAATAACCTCGCCCTGGACACTCAATTTATTTAGTTGGAAAGTATATAACTGGAAACCTACGACATTCTTTACCTTACATACTAGTCCCAAGTAAATATTATCCTTGAGAACGCTAATAGGCACAATGCAATATTTTCTTTCCATTTTTTTAAAAATTCCTTTAACATAGAGTTGAGACCCCTTTTGGTCTAACTCCACAGATTAATTATTTTTCTTTACACATAAGAGAAATTACAACTCTGGAACAAGGAAATGCACCGAAAATAGTCCGGTGTTGCTTGTAACACATTTTATTGACTCAACAATTATAAAATGTTATTATTGCAACCTTTCCATTCAAAGCAGAAATAACCATTCTGCTAGAAGGAAGACTTATAGTATGAGACCCAATATTCTTATCTGTATATTGAATTAACAGGAACCTATGTGGATCTCAATACTTCTACAATCACCCAATTGTAGTTTTCATGCACAGAGAAACTCCCTATTGAATGTCTCAACCAGTACTACATACCATAGTATCTACATAAATAATTTCTGCTACTGTATTTTCAGGAATGATTTTCCATTCCATTGATTATTCAACTAGGAAATATTACAAAATATACTCGTTCCAAAATAATTATAGTAACAATAAAAGTTTTGTAGAAATATAAAGAGAAAATTAGGTATTTCGGATTAGGCTACTAGGAGAATCCACAAGGACCCAGAGCACTCCTCCAAACCAATGTGAATGGTACCTTTACCACTTCTCCCCCCATTGCCAATTTCCAATTCCAATCAATAGTAAACAAATACCTCACGAGGTCCTCCTAATACTTCTGGAACCAAAGCAAGTTCATCTTAGGAATTTACATAATCCAAGTCTGATTATGGTTTCCACTAGCCAACCAGCTGAAGAATAACCTATCTGATAGTGTCCTACCCTTCCTCAATAGTGTCCTATCGAGGAATCCCACTATTTTTCCATCTCCATTTTTAGATGGCTCAGGTTTTCCTCTTCCCCCTCTTGGCCACTTCCCCAAACTGGGATTATTTAACTATAGGGATTGGAGTAACTATCTCTAACTGTTCACTAAGTGAAACATTCACTTAGTTTCTTTTCCTGTAAATTCCCTAGTTGGCCATAACCAATTTTAAAATAAAATCAAAATAAACTTTAAATATTAAATTGCCATAGATCATTGAATTAGTATAGTAAAAGTAAGTTAACTATTTACTTTTCACTAGTGGGTGTTACATAATCACCGTCTTGAGTAAAACACCTTCATCAATGTTTCCTAGCCTTCAACACAAGATGGAATATCCTTACAAACAAAATATTTATTCCCATCTTCATAGGTAGTCTTTCCAGGCTAAAGTACCTCTGCCGCATTTAACGCGGTAACTACTTCTTTATGTAGTCCCATTTCCTCTAAATGAGAACACATAGAGGTTCGATTATGGTCGTCCTTCCAATTTTACCTATATTTTCCACCCTCGTGGTCATTATTTTCTCATGAATACTTATCTGAGATCATATATACTTATATCATTTCAATATCCATTACTATACTATCAATTGTTACTTATATAATCATGAAAGTTCATCAGCATACATCACAACCCAGCAAGGGTCAATAACCTTCACCCAATATGAGTTAGTAGTGTCATTATAACAGAATCATTGTAAATTATTTTATTTACTAAAGAATTACACTAATCAACAAATACCATTCCAAGTAGTTCTACTATACATTTCAGTCCTCAAAGGTATTAGCTCTATTTGCACTACTTGATAATAAATAATAATGATATTTTCAAAATTCATTCATTCTTGTCTTTGATGAGAGATTGTACTAATTAGCACTACTATGACTTTATCTTCATTTAAATGTTTATGCATACTAGTTTTACACGAGTAAAGTTTAGGATGTCTTCTTTCATTTGCCATTAGTATAATGATGTCTACTTATCCAAGTAGATTAATTATGGCCATCATGGATTCCCCCCCCCACCCCTTTTTTATTATTGTTTTTGGTGATTAAATTATTTGGAATCCAATGCAACACCAAGTCCACTTTGTAGCCTACTTTCAGTTTTGGCTCTTGCCCTATCACATTGTGAGTGATGGATAAACATTGTACACAATTTTCTTCCATGTATATTCATGGATTTTTTTCTTTTTCTTTTACATGTGTATGCCTATTAATTATCCCACACCTCCTCTTATAATATAGTATATAGTTGTTCTTATATGTCGGTTTTTTAGCATGTTACTCACTTCATTTGATAAACAAGTTACTCAATACATGTACCCTTTAGGTTCATGTGGTTTGGTAAAAGGATTAACACTCTTAAATCTGTGCGGGATTAATTATCCATTTCATGGTAGTCATTTTTTTCACATCCCTTTTTACATAGGTGGACATGGTTTCATCCACATTATTTATCCAATCACCGTTTCACATAGAAGTCTAAATCAAATTTTTATAATTCAATTAGCTTTTTTTTTTAACGGTTACCAACTTTACTTTTGTTCTTCTTTAGGCTTAAAAGCACATAATAATACTAATAGTGTCACTATGGTGTCTAGGGAAAATTTTACGGGCTAATATTCGTAGGTGGGCTCATTTTCCATGCCTTTTTCCAAAAAAGATTCACCAATTTCCATCGTTCCTAAAAATTATTCGCCCAAATTTGATAGTATAAATTTATTTTACCTTACATATTGCCAAAATTATATAGAGACTATATATACAATCATTATAAATTTGAATATATTTACAACAAATATTTTATAGTTTACACATTAAGGACTAGTAATATTTGCCAAGGTTTTTAAAGTTTAAGATATATTCCATCCTTAACATTTTACCTGATGGTGTCTTAAGAGCACTATGTGAAATGATATATTATACATAAAATCACCAAGTCTCACAACAATTATTCTCAATATATTACCTTAGTGTGGTTATCACGACATGCCATTTGTAATCGACATTTACAGTCAATCATTTACTCCAACTCCATTTGTATCCATGGGAGTCGTAATTTAGCTATTTATCCTGAAATAAAATTGACTAGTGGCATGTTTCTCTTTCCATCTCAACAAGCATAAGTACTACTTCTGCTAATGTTCCATCAACATTCTCATTTCTTAACTTTAAATTTGTTTAAAACTAGGTGCCATATCCCTTACTTTATCTTACTCAACTATCTGTTCATTTCTAATCATCATTTTCCTTGAACCCACCATCCATTCCTTGAGGAATGTTAAGACAACATGATGTAAAATACCCATTCATTGTTGTGTGTTCCTCACACTGCTATACATGTACATATATATGTATATTTCCCTTCTGAGCTTATGATAATGGCTGATATTTTTTAGAAAAAGCATCAAACCAACAAGGACTTAGTTATGATTTCTCATCATACTTACAATTGTATCATTTGATCTTTTTATATAGTGTCCTCTAGCTTTACTAAATCATCCCTCAAATTTAACTTGCTTTTACTTTTGTTTACTTTATTATGTCAAATTATCTAAAAATTTTAGTTATTCAAACCTTTAATCCACATTAAGGCAACATACTCCTCAAAGTATTGAATATACACATTCATTTTCATGTGTAGTGCATGCATATTTTCTATTAATCTTATTGTATTGATTCAAATTAAATCTTTAGCTATTGGAGTTAAAACTAGCACCCATTTCATCCAATCAAAATTATCTTGTCATTTTATTTTAACCCAACCTAACTTTTTCCACTCGCGAGGTGATTATAAAATAAACCAATTAGAAAATCATTGCATAATTTGACGTTACCAATATTGAACCCTTTGTGTCCATTAGGTATATATGATTCAATTTTCGCTGGATTCTTTCCTATATTTTAGGGCTAATGCATTTCTTTCATAGTAAATCTCCATATTATGGAAGTTCCCTTTAATCTTGTTCGCTCCTTACTAAAATTAGTGTGAAATTGGTGGCATTTTTAACATCAACAACACTGTTGAAATGTGCTTCCATGTTTCAGTTGATGTTTTGGAGCAGCCAAGATATGAAGATCAGGTTATTTCCAACTAACAAATTCTCTTTTATGTTACATCTTCTCTTCACGCTTGTCCACAAACTAGTAGTTCTTTTATTATAGATCACTTGTATTTCCACAAGGGAATTAATAATTTCCTTCATTCCTTTCATGAGGTTGGCGCTCAATAGGGTTAGTCTATACTTCTACCACCTACTAATTGTCTTCTCCAAGATTATATGGATACGATGATGGACATATATAAAAAAAACAACGATAATCCTTCAACAAAACCTTGTTTATTTCATGTTAATTGGTGCCCTGGTCTTTTGTAAAATGAGCCTCTCAAAAGAAAATTTACAGATTTTTCCTTTTGAAGCTATTATTCCTTTTGGATTGGCCTACTATGGCTCTGGTCACCCTGGTGTCATGCGAGAGACACCTACTTTTAGATAGGTTCCACCTATGGATGGAATACCCAATACTCCAATTATTAGTCTAAATAATTCACTTAGTTAAGTTACTTATAGTTTTATTATCTGTTATTCCGGTTGGGAAACTACTTCATCATTGATTACTTCCTTAAGAATTTACACTAGATATTTAATATAAAACATAACTATGAATATCAACCTTATAACTTTCAATCCTTACGAATTACGTATCATAATAATATTTTGTGCAAATTAATAGAAGAGTCTCGCAACTTTCATCAAGCACTTATCATGCATATGATTATTTACTTTTCAGGCTGATTCCATACACAACACCTTGATTTGTATTTTCATTATAGTAATTGATATTTGTATATCTCCTATTTCATATACTTCTTCATCGTTACTACTCATAAACTTCTCTCTCCATTCTCTATCGAATAATGTTAATACTTAAGTTGTCCAACAACTATTGGCTCTCCTAAGTGCTAAACATATTGGTTTCGTAACTAAAAGTATTCCAACAGTAATCCCATTGGTATTTTCATAAGTTTTAACTTGCGTGCTAGAGTTCCTTTCAATGTACCCCTACTAGGATTATTTATTTTCTTGGTTATATAACACATAATTTATTTGATTTTATCATTTATGGTTCATTTCCAACTCTTGATTAATAATTTTCGTACTCAAATATGATGCTTAATTACCATTTACTATCAATTCTTTTTTCAAATGACTTTTTGTTCTCCTAGATGCTCAGTAAGTTAATATTTGTAGATAAGGGTCGACCTAGTAATAAGTCGATTAATGTTTGATAAATTATCTTATGTAATGAAATGACCTTAATGTACTCTTGAAAAGATTTGTTTTTTTCCTTATTTCCCTTAATTAGGCCACGGTGTTGAACCCTTTAGCTCTGATACCACTTGTAACATACCCCTAATTTTATTTTTATTTTAACAACAATGCTTCTAAATTAGCTATCTTGCATTTCTGATCATACCATAGAAATATCCAAATATGTATGATTGGTTGTTTAATTTAATAATTTACATTATACTATTTTGAGTGAACATTAATAAACATAAACAATAAGACCTACTAATTAGCATATCAATGGAACCATTGCGAAGATATCATCGAGTTGTCACTTGGTGATGTGACAACGCATAAGTCATTGTGAATAGATCAATGGTGGTGATCCATTAGGGTTCCACCGATGGTGGAGATGGGGTATGGTGGTTACAGAGTAATCACGTCTCTTTATAGCACCACACACACTCATTCTAGCTCTCCCTCAGATATTGTTTTCTTTGCAACTATGGGAGGGTTCAATTTACTATAGTCGAAGCCATCCTGTTACAACATCCCCTCTGCTAACTAACAATTAACATCAGCCTTTCTTATTGAATGACAACCTTCAACCTTGCTTTGTCTTGTGCATCAAAATGCTAATCTGGGTTACTTTACTGTTAAAAAAAACTCGTGAGCTGAAACCAGAGTTACAACTCATCCTACACCAGGGGTTCTGTGAAGGGTACAATCTTTGGAGCAGTGGTGAATGGAATCTGGGATACTCATTTTTAGAAGAGATAACTGGATATGAAGGTTTGGAGTCATTTAGCACTAATCTGAGTAAGAAGTTTTTAGTGTTTTCTCGTTAAGATAATGTTAGGTCCTTTACCCATTTTCTATTCTTATCGTTAGCCTGTTTGATTTATATTGTGAATCTATTGTAATCTAGGGATAGGCCACTAAGATTCTTGAGATTGTTTCAACGACAACACTTGCAACTCAACTGTGGGCCTTTAAAGGTAATGCATTTCCTTGAGTGTTCTCTTGTTACTATTGCGTCAACACTACAACAAATTTTCAATTTTTTGGAGAGTTTTTCCATCATTCGTTGCCATAAAATCCTTCCTACAGGTATTTATTTCACCCTACAGGGTTATTCCTCCTTTTGCTTCTATCACATAATTTACTAGGGTTTTCCATATGGATAAATTTCCTTTTCTCACAGTCATTTTGACCTTGAGGTTCCCGAATCTCTAATACCAAACCTCAAGTAACTTCTCTTTTCCCTTTTCCATGCTAAAGGTTTTTTTTTGAAAACACTTCACAGGTTCCTCGGCTTATTCACCTACAGACTCTCAACATTCCTAAGTTTTATGTGTATGTGAGAGTCGGAGTCTTGCTGGCAGAAACCCTTCTCTTCTAATTATACAACAAAGTTAACTAATTTTGGAATGTGCTTCTGTTCGAGGTTCTGGATTTTCTTACCCTTTCCAAGAAATATTTTTCATGCTTATAGCTAGGCATCAAGAATTAGAATTTCAGTTTTGATGTTGGCTAGGATTAGATTCTCCTAATCTTCATAAGTCTTCTATTTATCCCATGAGGGTTATACTTAAATTATCTTTCTGAGACGGTTCTCCAAGCTGGCCTTGAGGCCTACTGAAGAAACCTCTTTAGCTAAATGTATATAATGTGTAAATATGTCTCCTTTCATAATTTTATATGTAACTGTTTAATATTTTTGAATGTCAATGACAATGGTTAACGTTTCGTTTTTCCTTGCGGGTGAATTTTCAAGTTATATTAAATTGATATTTGCAAATGTACTGGAAATAATGTGATTCTTAACTAATGATCATAAATTGTTAAGGGATTATCGCTCTCCAAAATTCTCTCGCATATATTGCATTTTTTCTTGGTTCATCCTTCCTATAATGTCTGACTTCATCCTTTGGAAATTCATACTTTTGAGTTCTAATTACACAGACATCAACTTACTAGCTGTCTCCACTCGACATAACATGAGAGCATTCCCAGAATGAGCCTTTTCCTCTTGCTCCAGTATGGGGTAAACTTACTATTGTTTACCTTGTCCTTTCTGATTTTGTCATACTACAAATTAATAGTAACCCCCCAAGAATGAATTAGGAAATTGTTAGCTACCAATTTTCCAGCATGTAACATTGCATTCAGGAAGGGTTTCTCTTCCAACTAACCTCACCCTAGACACTCAATTTATTTAGTTAGAAAGTATATAACTGGGAACCTAAGTGGTTATTTCCCTTAATTACTGGTCCCAAGTAAATCTTATCACTGAGAATGCTAATAAGCACAACGGAATATTTTCTTTCCCTTTTTTCTAAAATTCCTTTGACACAGAGTTGGAACCCTCATGGTCTGACTCCACAAATTACTTATTTTCTTATAAATATAAGAGAAATTACAATTTGGAACAAGATAATGTACCATACATAATCAGGTGTTACTTGTAACACTTTTATTGACTCAACAATTATAAAATGTTATTATTTCAACATTTCCATTCAAAGCATAAAAAAACATTCTTATAAAAAGAAGATATATAGTATGAAACCCGAGATTCTTATCTGTATATTGAATAACAGGAAACTACGTGGAACTCAATACTTCTAAAATACCCCAATTGCAGTTTTTACTCACAGAGAAACTCCCTATTCAATGTCTCAACCAGTATTACATACCATAATATCTATATAAATAATTTTTTCTACTCTATTTTCAGGAATGATTTTCCATTCCATTCATTATTCAACTAGGAATTATTATAAAATATACTCATTCAACAATAATTATAGTAACAAAAAAATTTCTATAGAAATATAAAGAGAAAATTAATTATTTTGGATCAGACTGTCAGGAGAATCCACGAGTACCAATAACACTCCTCCCAACCAATAAGAATAGTATATTTTCCAATTCTCCCCCCTTGCCAGTGTCCACTTCTAGAAAATAGTGAATAGCTACCTCACCAAGTCCTCCTAAGACTTCTGGAACCAATGCAAGTTCATATTAGGAATTTACAGAATCTAAGTCTGACTAGGCTTTCCATTGTCCAACCAACTCAAGAATACCCCATGTAGAAGCATCCTACCATCCCCATGCAGAAGCATCCTACCGTCCCTCAAAAACTTCCAGTTGAGGAATCCAACTAATTTTCCATATCCCTTATGAGATGCCTCATGCTTTCCTCTTCCCCCTCTTGGCTTCTTTCCCCAAATTGAGATTATTTATGGGAGTAACTGTCTCTAAATGTTTGGTATGTGAAACTTTCACTTAGTGTTTTTTCCCATAAATTCCCTTGCTGACGATAACCAATATAAAAAAAAAATCAAAATAAACTTTAAATATTAAATTCCCACATTTTAAAATAAACTCAAAATAAACTTTAAATATTGTATCCCACAGTTCACTTAATTAATACAGTAAAAGTAAATTAACTATTTACTTTTCAATCGGGGTGTTACAGTGATGTAATGTAACATAAACATGAGTCAAATTACACAAGGAATAAAATGTGTAATGTAATGCAAACATTTTAACTCATTGAGAATAAAAAATAAAATAAAAATAACCATACGTGAAAACACTTTTAATCGAGTAAAATAAATTAAAAATAACTTCATGGTATTTACCCATGGTGGTGACACATGGTATTCATGTGGAATATACTCTCCTTAAATGGGGGAATTAAATTAGTCTAGATCTACCTCTTTTATTTTTTAATAGTAGAGAGACTCGAGACTCTGGATATATCTCAAAAGTATAGGCTTTTTAGGCTTTTTCTATTAATTATTAGATTACTCTAGTCATTCCTATTGACCGTTATTAGTTTAGCATTGACCAATGCATTTCAAACATCTAATTAGACAATTACTTGAAGGTCTTATTGTAGATTTTGAATACTAGAATGCCATGTGGATAACCACATTAGCCACATCACATATTTTATACCATAATTTATGGATGTTGTTCCAATGTTCATGATTTTTTAATATTTTTGTACTCTTTTTTTATTCCAATATTTTTTTAAAATAGATCATAGTTATGTGAATAACATAATTACCATAAACTATTTCTCACCATAGTTTAAGAAATAAGATGTAAATAAATATACCTATCAAGAGTCACTTCCCACCATTATAAAATTGTAAATGTATAGGCTTTTTAGTTGATACTACCCACATAAATTTATGCAAGTCTTTGTGCCTCAATAGTCAATTAATTTATCCACTTCACATCTCAATTTATGAGCTCCTTTGAAAACAAAACTTTAAGATTGTAGCACTTGTTTTAATTTATATGTTAAAATAGATCCCAGCTTTTAACTACTATTTATATGTTATATATTTTAATATGATATGTATAAAATTTTAATAGTAAAAACAAAATTACAATATAACAAATCAAATTTTATTGTTCTGATTACTGATTACTTTTAACTTTTGAGTTATCACTTTAGCCAATATTGAATTTTTTACACTAATTTTGAGATACTACAACATATATCTCATAGTGGGTTCTATAATGTAAACATTTAATTTATTATTATTATTATTATTTTCTATGACATAATTACTTACATTAATTTTACTTATCTCCCTTATATCGATAATGAGTTATAAAGCATCTTTTCAGACACACCAAGCTAGACACCAAATTGGTGTACGAGACCCCCTTATTTGTTGGACAAGGGACCCACCTTCACGCAGCAATTTGACTGCTAAGTCTACGAAGGCATACATACTCTACCCCTCTAGTTTTGAACCTGTCACCTCTTAGGAAGAAACACATGCTCTTAACCATTAGGGCCACTCAAGCTGTATATATATATATATATATATATATATATATATATATATATATATATATATATTTATAATTTTTTCCACCTTATTTTTAAATTATGATATATATTATTAAATTAAAATAAATTATCTTAATTTTTTATTTTTATTTTTAATTGCTTTATGTTTTTATTGTTCTAATTGATTTTATACAATAAAAACATATTGAAGTTATAATTTTCAAATATATATAATGCTAAAAATATATTCAAAATATTAAATCTATAATTTAAATAATTAAGAAATATAACCTTATAAAAAATTTACATTAGATCACTCTATGACTTTAGAAATCAAATTCTGTACCCACTTCATTAGTTTCTGGTCAGTTATAGGAAAATCTAGATTTCCACTCAATTAATAACCGAAAAGGTAGACACAAAAGTTTGCAAACATATCTCGTCCAGCTGCTAGAATGGACTCTACTCCAACCGCTGATTGAGGATGCACTTGGATGATAAGAAATATATTGCTTACACTACACTGATTTATGGAATCAATAATACCCCAAAAGAACATAGGAATATCTAGATTGCACTAATAGGGAGACCTTCAAGATGTAGCAACCGGAATTTCACCCTAAGCTAGGACTCTATGCTGGGATAACAAAGTTTGATACCATTCACCTATCTCTAGAGAATTATTATCAAATTTCATTGTTGTAATTAATTCTTGTAGGTAATTCTTGGTTGTAAAACTACGCCAAGAAACAAGCTCGACCAGTCTTTAGGTTCAAGCTAGCCCTTGAACTAGAGGGTCCTCCCTCAAATGTTATGATGTATTTTTTAACGTTGTTCATTGTCATTCGACAGCGGCCTACAGAGCAGAATGGCCAAATTTATAGTTTATTGTTGGTGTTTGCTGATGATTACATAATCTTTATCCATTTATAAATCCCTCTCTTCCAGAGTCGTTGGTCAAAGTGCCAACATCCAGTTTGACAAAATAACATGCTTTTTAATTAACTTGACATAAAAGTATAAGAGAATTCATAATAATTAAGCAGTCATACTGAATAATTAATCAACCAGACATAGTGGATGCATAAAGATTATTCCTACAACCAAACAAAACACATTCAAGAGATGAAGGAAGGAAACAATTGACAGATGTAGAGGAATTAACTAAGATAGAAAGTTCATTTAATTAATCTCTTTAAATTATCATAACTTTGCAAGATGATTTTAGAGAGATTGACACTCTATCTATTATTACCCATATTTCATATGTTACTTTGAACATGTGTAGAAATCAGATATGAAAGTACTGGAAAAATAATAGGAAAAACAATTTTTGTCACTAGTTGGAGCTAGAATACTTTAGTTAGGATTTTTGTAATAAAATATTTACAAAGTGATAGGTTTTTGGCATAAAAATCCAATACTTTGAACATTACAAATAAAACAATATATAGAATAAATCTCTCCTAAACTGTTACAGTATTTCTGCAATAAAATCTTAAACAATACACTAAAAATTAAACAATCTCTAGATAGTTTGCAGGAAATTTGGAATTGTTGGAAAATCTTGAGCCTCCAATTTCATAAATGGATTCTTTCACCGCTCTTTTTTTTGCCTGAGATTTGGAATTATGCCAATTTTTTTCTCTCAAATCTGAAACAAGAAACTATTTCTCGAAAATTCTACCACATATTGATTCTCCTGCCTAGAAATATGGGGTTGTTTCATAGTTGTCTCTTAAAAAATTGGCAATTGGCCTCTATCTTTTAACTGGCAATGATTTTGTGTCTTAAAATCAATGATCTAGAATGGATTTTCCAAGCATTCTTAAGACGTTTTCCTGATAAAAATTTACTGAAGAATCATTTGTCATTGGGACTTACCTTCACACCAAACAGTTAATCCTATGTGAAATGCAAAAGAATTTTTGTGAACAACAAGGCCCCTTTCATTAATTTTGAAAAACTTCATCGTAATTTTTAGAATTTAAAACCACAAGTGGATTTCGAGGTAATCCTTTGGCAGTATATGATTTCAAGTTGGGGGATGAAAAATTCATCATATATTGTCACATATATGAAGATGTTTTCATCAAAACTACATTGCAGACTCCCCACCCTCTTTGTTAAACTTTGGAAAATACGGGGGGTATGAAAATGAATGATGCTCGTTGATCTATGAGCCTTATCCCATGAGGCTTAGGTAGAAACTAATAATCAGGGCTAGGGGGCAAAGGACGAAAACCTTTCCGGGGCTTAAACCTTTGGCTAGAAAAGGGGGTCGATTCTTCAAAGTATAGCATTATTAATTGTCATTTGAAATAATACTTTGGATCTTACTAGGAAATGGGGCCTATTCTTTGGAAATAATAAGCTACATGGGACCACATAATATGAACTTAGGACTTTATAATATCGAGACTTTGCAATAGGATATCTTATAACGCAGCACTTGGCTGCACCCTATATGACTTGCAATCACCGATCACCTTCCGTGTTTAGCTCTGGTCCTTTGGCTCTTGACGTGATTGCAGCTAATCCCTCATATCAGAGCTCCTTTTCCTGACAATTGACAATCAAAACTTTTAAAGTGTCACAACTTATAAAATGTCTATATGCTTCAAACTCTGACTTGTGAACTCTGAGAAAAGATGTCGTCACTACCATGTCACTGCCACATGTCACCTTTTTTTTACCCATTGTGGCCCCTAAAAATGTTGAATCTACCTGTTGTGTATCAACTATACGACCATGTCATAATGACATCAACCGTCACATTGCCTTTATGTGAACCAATCGTTGACTACCATGTGGTACTTATTGGGTCCAATCACTATTTTTCATTTGTCTCTTATCAGATCCAATCTTTTCCCACCATGCACTCCTTTTGGAGGAGAGAGAAAAGGCCCAACCTTTATTTGTTTTGTGATGAATTTACTTTATAATTTTTTTTTGGCATTTTCCAGGACTTTAACATTAGGGGGTTGTTTCCTGATGATTTAACACTTCAAAAAACCATTTCTTGTTAGGTCCCTATAATACTAGTGATTACCCCATTCCTATTGTAGTTGTATCGCTTATTAATATTTTTGTGCCCCTATTGTCCCCATATTGTTATTACTATGCCCCATAGAATCCTTCTATTGTTATTTTTATGCCTTTATATTATTATTGTTAGGTCAGCTAGCTTATATTGTGACTCCTTAGACTCCTATATATAGAAAGGAGGTTATTTCATTTGAATCATCGAATAATTGTTCATTTGTGTAATGTAAAGGAAGTTTCCCCCTCGAAGAGGATGAATTCTAAGGCATTGATCTATCTTTTCTATCTTTTTGTGAGCTAGTTTCATAACATTTGGTATCAGAGGTTTGGATTCTAGGGTTTTGCTGCTCAAAATAGGTCATCGTGGAATTTTCGCTATAACTTTTTTCTATGACATTTCAGAAGTGAAAAAAAACCCCATTTGAGACAAAATTGCACTAAACCTCGGGTCCGAATTTTAGAGCTTTTTGTGGTATATTTTCAGAGATATGATCTGAGGATGTTGGTCTTTTTGCAGACTCTTGGATTACATTCCAAACAGGTGACCTGGGGAAAATTGTCATAACTTTTTCTCTGAGCATCGGAATGAAATTTTGTCAGAAGGTAAAAAGAGAAGACGGGCTATAGTTTCTTGTAGATTTTCTTAGAGCCAAAGGTCAAAACAGGGACACGTAGCATGTCGTACAAGTTCGCTCTACTGAACTAGTCTATAATTAGGTCACTATGAGAGATTTGGCATAACTCTTTCTTGGAAAATCCAATTTGGATTAGACTAGTGACATTGGAAAGAGGACAAAGAGGCCTACTCTAGGTCACAATTTTAGAATTGGATGATTCAAAATTACAAAGATACATCATAGGCAATATCGAGCTCCTACAAAGTGAAAAAAGGTGTGTAGATTATTTTAAATTTTTGCTTAAGCTTAGTTTGAAAAGCTATTTTGAAAGAATTCAAAGGGAATAATAGAGCATTATTAATGGTAACTAATGCCCCGAGGAAAGGAAATGCAAACACCTAGTAAGCAACCTGAAAGCTCTAGCATGACTCATGAAGAAGAGGAAGAAATGCTACATGATATATCAAAATTACAAGACCAAGTGCAACAAATGTCACTCTCACAAAAGCTAACAGAAGCTAAGATAAATGGTGTGGAAGCTAAGATGGATGATTTGATGATAGATTTCAAGACAGGAATTGCAGATTTGAAGACAGATTTGACCAATTTTCTACAAGAAATACTTACTAATGGTGAAAGGGTAGTAAAGGAAACTCATGATGCAAACAAAAGAAATGTTAATTTACTCCAACTGATTACTTTAATACAAATTTCCAAACCCAAAAATCTCAAAATTGCGAAGTGGTAATAGTTCAATTTATAGAATATTTAATTTCATGTGGGCCCCACTTCACATCACACCCTCTCTTCAAAAATCACCTATCTAGAACTTCCAACTAAAAAAAACTATCAATATTCTGATATCGCATATAGCATATCGACATTTTTCTTATTCGTGTATTTTATGTGATATAACAAAAACTCCACAGTTCCCATTGCGATTTTGAATTTTTTTTTTAATTATCTTGAAGTTTTCATTTGACCTCCTTATAACTCCCGCTCCATCCCTGGGCCTACTTCATGCCCACCTCGCTCTCAAAATCACGTCCTTATTCCTCCTCCTTACTTTACGGCATTGCTCATCTCCCCTTATAACTCCATTAACCATCCATTCCTCCTCTCGTAATGTGGTTTGTAATAAATTCAAATAATATGGTATTAAAATATTATATATTATATTTTGATTATAATAAATTTATATTATAATTATAATATTGTACTATGATTTTAATATAATTTAAATTTCAATATTAATATAATATAATAATATTTTAATTAATAATTAAATTTTGTTTTTTAGTAATTTAATTTTGTTAAGATTAACAACATAATTATAATCAAATCAACATTAATTAATAAATAACTATAATTTAATTTAGCATTAGAATTTAATTTAAAAATTTATTTTTACTGTAGGGAATGAAATTTCCAGAATTTTGGTAGTTTTGATTCATTAACTTTGGAGGCTCATAAATTGAGATTTACTCGACCAAATGAGGCTCAGGATGGCTTATTCGATAGAAAAAATCATGGAGATTATTCGTGAAGTAGTTGTAAAACCATATTTGATAATTTAATGGGTGTAAAATTCTGCAGCAAATCGAGCTCCAAAATTTTAAACAAAATCAATTTTCTGAGTTTTATTTTCTGCATTCTCAGTTTCCCACAAATTCTTCTGAGTGCAGATCCGTTCATCTATGTTTTTCTTGACCAATTAGGTCATCACAGAAATCAATAGAAAGCTCAGATTTCATTTTCATTTAATTATTTAATTAAGTTTGATTGAAGATATTTTATTCTAGATTTGGTATTTTGAATTGATTTTGTATTTTAATTTAATTTTGATTTTTTTTGCAGGGAAATAGTTGAAGAGATGAGAAGAATAAAATCGCAATCAATGAGAATGATCTAGCAAAAGAAGAATGAGATTTTGGCCCAACGAAAATTGATGGAGTAGATTTATTCTTCAACAAACTTTCTTATTGAGAATTTCTTTTGTAAATATTATAAATACTAGATTGTAGAATGTATTAGGGGCTTCTCTCCTCTACAATTCTGGAATTCTTAACAACACTATTGTAATGAGGATTTAGAGGTGTAGGTGAGAGGAGAGAAAATCTCAGATCTTGGGATTATTGAGGATTTTTCTTTTGCATTCTAAATTATGTATGGAGAATAGAGCTTGCACTACTACACCTCTAGTTTTAACAACAAAAGTTCATGTATTGTAAAGGGTTATTGGGGATCAGAGCTAGAGAAATGGTTTCTATAAATTGGTATTTATAATACTATTGTTTTAAATGCCGGTTTCATTTTTATGATGGAAACAGTATGTCATTTTATTCATATTTGTGCACTATTGTCAATGTGAGTAATTTGCCTCAATAATATGTTGTTACTTATCTCTTCTCTTATGAGTTGAATTCTAATTTCCGAGTAACTATTTGCTCAACAATATATATTTTAATGTTGATTTAAAAAACAATAATATTCTATGAACTATTTCTTTATATTATTGTTTAATTATTCGAATTATTGATTTAACAATCAATATCATTTTGGGAACTACTTCTTCAATGTTGTTGATTTATTATATCAGTTAAAAGGTCTCAAAATAGAATGTGTTTTTGTATTCATAATGTTAGTTAATTGAATTACTTCATTAGCTTGATATTCATGATAAGCCAAACAAATTTAAATCCCAATAATTTAAATATCTTTCTCTTGGTTGGGTTAGATCTACATCTTCCTAATTGAGATAGGCTTATGATTTGTTTTATTTTGCTTGAATTTTAGGTTAATTTTACATTTATATTTACTTCTATATTTCTATAAGTTCTCTTGCCAAAGAGGAAAACTTTAGTTGTGGCTTGGTTGAGCCCTAGATCAATTTCTTTCCTAATCCCCTAGAGGGCTGATTTAACAAGTTGGACCCCATATTTCAATGGAAAAGGAGCTGATCTGATGAAAATCATACTTTAATCCATATAAAATCTAGGAGATCAGGAAATAGCCGAACCCCCCCATTTTAATATGCAATCTACCGTACAAACTTCCAAATTTGATCATGTTGATCAAAACAAAAATTCAACAATGTTCTTCAAGAAAGCATTAATAGAGAAGTGAATGATCATAAATATGAAATTTGCAATGAAGAAAATATATTTGAATATGAAAATAAAGAATATTTCGGATTCATTTCTCCTAATTTGCATTTCTCCCTATATCTTGATATTTTTTATGATAACAATTTATCCTCTCTTCACTTTAAAGTTCTTTCAGAAAATAGAGAGGCTAATCTAAATTAATTCTCAATTAGGTTTTATTAAGATAGAGAATCAATCATTGATCATTCTTCTGCCATTAATGAACATGTGCTCCATATTTTTTCTTGTTTTGATACAACCAATGAGATTGAAGGGAATTCTGATGAATGTCAAGGAGGTCATTTATGATAGTTGCTTTGATATTGAGGATATTGATTTGTCTTCTTCTCAATCATATTTTCATAATCAAATTTGAATCACATGTCAAAATCAAGAACGCTCTAAGCCAGAAATTGTTTCAAATAGTTCTCATTTTCAAAAAATTAATCGTACTTATGATTTCAGCATTCAAGAAATCATTCCAATATATGATTTATATGATGGTCAAGCTCCCATTCCTATTCATAGTCATAATTTTCTTTCCAATTGACAGGTTGGCATTGATAATAATTCGAGTTTCATTGTTATGCCCAATATTTGTGAAAAGAAAATCATTTCAAATCAGTCCCAATTGTGATGTAATACTAGTTGTATCAACTATGATTTAATTTTTCTATTGTTTCTTCATTTATTTTGTTTAATTTCAGATTTTTTTTTTTTGTTTTCAATTTTCAATTTTTAGATACATTATGCTGACATATTTAGTAACTTAGCCTTGAACACTCTACTAATGCATTTTCTGAAAGGGAAAATTAAGGTTCACATCATAATCATGAACATCAAAAGCTATTAATCTTCCAATTTCAATTGATGTTCATCTGTTGCCAATTGTTCCTTTTTTCTCAAAACTAGTGCCAAGAAGGGAGTGCATTTTCACAATATGACCAACAATCTAATTCAATTAATAATATTTGATTAAATATATCAAACTTCCATCCATGTTTTATTGACACATTTGAAAGACGTTTGGAAAGTTTTCCTTCACTGAATATTGTTAATAATTTAACATATGTACATAAAACTGACATATTCATGCAAATCATTATATCTTAAAGATCATTTCCACAATTTGGAATGTTATCTTCACTTTTGAATACCTTCCAATCATTAATGGAAATCCATCAACATTTCTATGATATAATTGAAATTTAGTTGGAAAGCACATTGCAAGAGAATGTGATTGTAAATAAGTTTCTTCCTGTAAATATATTAGCAATAAATGTACATTTTCATTCAGATTTATTCCTCTTAGTTTAGTTATATATGTTCGCTTGTTACTAATATTTGACATGTATATACATGAATGAATTAAAATGAGAGAGTGGTTACATTGGAAGTATGACTATACCTAGTCATGTTTCCTTCATTAAGTTAGAAATAGAAATAGATTAATTTAGATTAGATTTCTTTTTTGCTTGCATTTATTTCATTATTGCAATTTTTTAATAAGCAAGTAATGTTATGCTCTTAAACTACAAAATGATACCCAAATAGAGAATATGCGAAGAAAAGATACCCAGAACACAGAATAGCAATGATTTTACTATTCAGAGAGTAATGTTCACTTGCCTCTTCGAGGGGGCAACCTCCAATAGAGCAGAGCTCCACTACAAAATAAGACACAATGCTCCTCGCAGGGAGTCTCTATCCTTTATATATGACTCATGCATGCAATACCACGGGCCAATACCGTGGGTTTTATTAATACCACCTATCTAATACTACGGCCCATTTGCAACTAACTGTGGTCCTGTCATTATTTGCGGGTTAACCACTTACAAATATTAATATGGGCTTTATTGACTCTTGACTATGACGTGATCCCATGACATAAATAAGGGGGTTAGGGTGGGACCCTAACATGCCCTCCCTCTTAAGACTAGCCTTGTCCTCAAGGCTGAAGCTGCGGAAACTGTTGAAGAATAGTGGTTGGTTCCCAAGTTGCATCTTCCGGAGAGGTGTCTTCCCATTTGGCGAGGACTTCCTTAATCATGCGGCCGCGCAGGTGCTTGTCTCGTGTGTCTAGAACCTGTTCGGGTTGAAGCCAGATTGACCCTTCTTCGTCCAATTCAGGTAGACTGGTTTGAACTCGGCAATTGTTCCCAATCACTTTCTTGAGGCACGATACATGGAAAACTAGATGGATTTTTGCTGTAGGTGGCAAAGCCAACTTGTAAGCCACTTCTCCAATGCGCTGAAGTACTTGGTATGGTCCGCAGAATTTTGGAGAGAGCTTTTGACAACCCTTGTCTTTGAGTGATGTTTGCTTATATGGTTGCAGCCTCAAAAATACCTGATCCCCTTCTTGAAATTGGCGCTCTGAGCGATGCTGGTCGGCCTGTTGCTTCATGCGGTTCTGAGCTTGATGAAGATTCTCTCTAAGATGGGCGAGCATGGTTGCGCGGTGTTGTAGGAGTTGATCCACTGCTTGTACTTTGGAGCACCCCTTGAGCTAAGAAGTAGGGGAAGGCGGAAGTTGACCATATACTGCTTCATAGGGAGTCATTTTGGTGGTGGCATGATAGTTGGTGTTATACCACCATTCTGCCAGAGGTAACCACTGTACCCAAAGGTGTTGCTTTTCTGAAGTAAAACACCTAAGGTAGGTTTCTAGACATTTGTTGACAGCTTCAATTTGACCATCTGTTTGAGTTGAGTGCCTTGTATTCTGAAAAGTTCTTGCCAAAAATTACTGGTGAAGATCGGGTCGCAGTCGGACACAATAGACGTGGGCATGCCATGCAATTTGAAGATCTGATCCATGAAAGATTGAGCAACCAAAGTTGGTATAAACGGGTGGGGTAGGGCGCAGAAATGAGCATACTTTGATAGTCGGTCCACAACCACCATGATGACTGACTTGTTCCCTGACTTTGGAAGACCTGTAATGAAATCCATAGAAACCTTCGTCCAAATTGATGCCAGAATGGGCAATGGTTGTAATGTATCTGGTTTGTTGACGGTTTCCCCTTTGTGGCGTTGACAGACATCACATTCTGCTACGAAAGTAAGGATGTCCTTCTTCATGCCTATCCAAAAAAGTGATCTTCTGGTGCGAGTATACGTCTTCTGAAAGCCCGAATGTCCTGCAATGGGAGATGAGTGCAATTCTGCCAAAATGCGACTTTTGAGGGTGGATGTTGGTGATATTACGACTCTGTCCTTGTAGCGAAGAATATCATTCTGCCACGAGTAGCCCTTGCTAGAATTAGGATCTACCTGCAATTGAGAAATGAGTTGGGAGAACCCAGGGTGTGAAAACCATTCCCTGCGAGCCTCTTCAATCCAGTCTAGAATGGGGAGGGAAATTGCGAGCAGAGTACTTTCCTCCTCAAATTGGCAAGATAATGCATCTGCTACACTATTGTCTTTCCCTTTCTTGTAAATGATCTCATAATCATATCCCAGCATTTTGGCTAACCATTTATTTTGTTGTGGGGAGGATAGGCGTTGCTCCAAAAAATATTTAAGGCTGTGATGATCTGTGTGGATTTGGAAACGTCGCCCCAATAAGTAAGGTCGCCAGGTCTCGACTGCATGTAAGATGGCCATCATTTCCTTCTCATAGGTAGATTGGCCCAGATTCCTCCCACTGAGTTGTTGGCTTGTGAAGGCCAATGGTCGCCCTTCCTGCATTAAGACCGCCCCAATACCTGTACCCAAAGCATCACATTCAATGACAAAGGATTTGGTGAAGTCAGGTAGTGCTAAGACTGGAGTGGAACACATGGCGGTTTTGAGAGTGGTAAATGCCTGTTGTGCTTCCTCGTTCTAGAAGAAGGAACTTTTCTTGAGGAGTTGAGTGAGGGGCTTCGCTATGCGGCCATAGTTGCAGACAAATTTACGATAATAGCCTGTGAGACCCAAAAATCCTCTCAAGCTCTTCAAGGTCTTAGGTTGAGGCCATTCTTACATTGCCTAGATCTTTTTGGGGTCCACCTTGATACCTTCACGCCCCACAATGTGGCCCAAATACTCAACTTCTTCCATGCCAAACGAACACTTGGACATCTTGACAAATAATTTATGCGTGCGGAGCAGTTGCAAGAGTAGATCTACATGCTGAAGATGTGCAGCCCAAGTGCCACTATAGATGAGGATGTCATCGAAGAAGACAAGGACAAATTTTCTGAGATATGGTTTGAGAATGTGATTCATAAGGATCTGAAAAGTAGAGGGGGCATTACAGAGACCAAATGGCATGACCAGGAACTCATAATGGCCTTCATGAGTTCTGAAAGCCGTCTTGGGAATGTCGACTTCCTTCAAGCGAATTTGGTAGTAGCCTGAGCGAAGATCCAACTTAGTGAAGAATTGAGCCCCATTTAGTTTGTCCAGCAAATCGTCAACCACGGGGATGGGAAATTTATCTTTGACTGTCAACTTATTGAGGGCCCTGAAGTCGGGACACATCCGCCACTCCCCATCTTTCTTGAGCACCATGACCACTGGGGGTGAATAAGGACTAATGTTGGGACGAATGACACCTGCTTCCAACAGTTCCTTGATGATTTTTTCTATTTTATTCTTTTGGGTGAACGGATATCTGTATGGCCGCACATTTGGGGGTTGGGCCCCTGGAACCAAGGTGATGCTATGATCATGTTCCCCTCGCGAGGGTGGAAGCTCATGAGGCTTGTCAAAGACCATCCGATGGTTATTTAAAATCTGTTGCATCTCAGGATGAATTGGCAGAGACATGGTTTCGACTACCTGGATGGCATTAAATTGAGCTACCACCCCATGATGGCCTTTTTTTATCAATTTTTCCATCTTATGCGAGCTGATGATAGAGGGGGCTCCCGCCTGGAGTCCACGGAGGGTATGTGTGGAGTTTTTCTACTTAAAACTCATATATAACTCCTCGAAATCCATTGTGATTGGCCCAAGAGTGCAGAGCCATTCAGCGTCGAGGACAATGTCGCAACCCCCCATGTGTATGGCAAACATGTGGGTTTTCAACTGATAATCTCCCACTTGAAGTTTGACATTTTCACTGCGGCCTTCACATTTCATTGTGCCCCCATCCGCAATTTGGACTTGGAAATTAGAAACTGCTCGTACAAATAATGCGTTGCTTCTGCGATTTTTTGATGGATGAAATTATGGGTACTTCCACTATTAATCAAGACTACTACTGGGCGATGTTTAAGAAAACCCCAGATTTTGAGAGTTTGAGGGGAAGAAATCCCTGCCAACGCATGCAGCGAAATAACTGGTTCGTCAAAGACATTCTCCTTTGGGTTGTCTTCTTCTAGCGCCTCATGTTCCTCAAGTGGTGGATCTTCCTCTGTTGAGTTGTAGTCAATGGCATCTATTTGAAAAAATTTGGGCTCCTTGCATTTATGACCTGGGGAGTATTTTTCATCACAGTAGTAACATAGTCCTTGCTTCCTTCTTTCGGCCATTTCTGCAGGTGACACCTTTTGGACCTTAAGTGTTTGAGTCGTGTTGTGAGCCTATGGGGGACGACCTTTAGCAGAGAAATTTGGGCGACTCTATTGGGCTGCTAATGCACGTTCCACCTTACGAGCTACCTGGCAAGCTTTCGTCCACGTGGGAGGGTGGTGAAGTAGAACTTGAGCTTTGATGGCTTCTTTAAGACCACTGATAAAACATTCCATGTAGAACTCATCTGTGAGACCCCTAGTGCGGAAGGCTAAGGCTTCAAAATAGGTAATATATTCATCCACTGTACCAATCTGTCGAAGCTTAGTGAGACGACCCAAAAAAGAGTCTTCCTGTTCAAAGCCATCTCCAAGAGCTTTGGTAAATTGGGTCCAAGTCCTAAAAGGTCCATTGCAACGCTGATGCCATTCCCACCATTGCCACCGTTCATTGTCCAAGTGCATGCTCCCCAACATAAGCTTAGTCACATCATCTGGGATATGATTCAATTTGAAATACTGCTCCATTTGTGCTAGCCATGCGGACAGGTGAGAACCGTCAAATTTATGCATATCCAACTTGGGAGGTCGCTGACTGGGTGGTGGATGGGTGTGCCAGACGTGAGGAGAGTGGCTAGACTCACCCTCATTGTATTCATTTCTATTATACTCCTCCTCGTGGGCTTGCTCCTTGCCCTTCGGAAGTAATTGCTATATCTGGATACTTAGTCCTTGAAACTCACGTTGGAGGGATTGCACAGAGTCTTCCAGTTTGTCCATCCTTTCATTTGCCATCGATTGAGCTCTAGTTTCTACCATACACCAACCTGATGAAAAATTGGGACCGCCGAAAACATTTGACTAATAAACTGAATGGTACCACCTTGCTCAGCTCGTCGTCCTGATTCTGATGGGCTAGATCACCAATAAGCGCCCCGGAAGATCTCAGACTCTTTTTTTTTGAAAACTCCTAATGGAGTTTTACTCCTTCTTGATCAATACTACAGTCGCCAAATCCTCAAAATGTCAATGCTGGCAAAAGTCCTGCGAAAAGTATACCCCGGTATAGGAGCCCTTCACAACAACTCCGATCTGGTGGGTTTGAGATATCTGAATGGCGGAACAACTGCTGCGGCGAATCTGATGGATTTGATGTCTGTTGCTGCTGCACCTCTTTGCACCCGTGGATTGGGAATAGATGATGTGTGATCCCCCGATAGAAAAGGAAACTATGGTCGTGAGGAGTGTCAGGTGCTACAGATCGCAATATACATAAGGGTCTGGCAGTAGTACTCGGCCCAATGTTTCAGGGCTCTAACTAAGGAGGATCGACCATACCCTTAGCCGTACAACCCGAATTCCCTATCATACGGACGAGTAATCTCTCCGAGTGCTGTTCCCGGTGTATTGTAGGCATAAGACGGCCGACGGTTTATCTATGGCAAGGTTTCAAGGGAGCCTAGGGGGCTTCCGATATACCCAGAGGGTACGTGGAAGACAGTCCGTGCGCGGTTCTGTCTAATGCGCTACTACTCGAAGGGGTACCCACAGGGGTAACAAGGGAGTCCAACAGACGTGACCAGCTCTTGTATTTCCTGCGTGCATGCCTCCACAAATCCGTAGGTTTATGCGCTCAACGACAAATCCCGTGGTTTAAAGACGCCGGAACACGTCTCTAGCCGAATGTTTTTTTTTTTGCTAAGAATTGGAGATCCCACCGGCCCTGGAAAGTGCTCTGATACCACTTGTTATGCTCTTAACCTGCAAAATGATACCCAAATACAGAATATGCGAAGAAAAGATACCCAGAACACAAAATAGCAATGATTTTATTATTCAGAGAGTAATGTTCACTTGCCTCTTCGAGGGGGCAACCTCCAATAGAGCAGACCTCGACTACAAAATAAGACACAATGCTCCTCACAGGGAGTCTCTATCCTTTATATATGATTCATACATGCAATACCACGGGCCAATACCGTGCGTTTTATTAATACTACCTATCTAATACTACAGCCCATTTGCAACTAACTGTGGTCCCATCATTAATTGCGGGTTAACCACTCACAAATATTAATATGGGCTTTATTGACTCTTGACTATGACGTAATCCCATGACATAAATAAGGGGGTTAGGGTGGGACCCTAACAAGTAATGAATCCAAGTTCTTTCAAGCAACCCCTTTTATTTTTGGAAAGACATCTTAGAAAAATTTAGAAGCTCTTAAATAGTTAGATCATACATATTTGTGAAGCACTTAATTGTCTTGTTTTGGTGAAAAATCATCACATTGATCATGTATATGAAGAAATTCCAAGAATTCTCTACAACTTGGCAATCTTTGATTCTCAAGTATTTCTAAAAAGGAGCTCATTTTCACAACTCTTGTATTCCGATATAAATTTGAGGTAGATGAAATTTGAAAATTCATTATTTAACATTTTTAGATTAAATAGGTAGGTGATGTTGAACATATGCAAATTTTGAGAAAAATTGGGAGAACTTGAAGATTCATGGGGTAAAATTACAATCAAAATTCTTCCAAGTATGTGTTTATAGGTTCATCATGATCTATTTCTAGTTTTACCTTTTTCAAAGGTCATTTCCTATTTTTGTTTTGTTTCCTTTTTGTAGGTCTTCATCAACTTGATTGTGGAGATTTGAGATAAGAAAGAAGCCAACCCTTTTTGAATATGCAACACATTCAAGTATTATTTGTTGTCCATCAGAATATGAGTATTACTTAATTTTTCTTTTATTTATTAAAACCATAATAGGCCTTAGAAACAATATCATAAGATTGATATCGAAGCATTCTAATATCATAATTCTCATAATTTGAAAGCTCCAATAAAATGATTCTTCAATCCAATATTTTTGATAATTTATAAAAGTGTGTTTTTGTTAAAAGGTGAAATTGAGCTAAGCACTTCTTTATAAATATGATAATGAAATAAGATGACTTGGCACAATTTCCACTTCGCATATCAGAGTTTTCAATATGAACCTCATTATGATGTGTTGATCTCCAATGTTCCAAATTTCGGAGCATTTTCTATAAGCATCAATAAAAAACATTATGATAACTACATATCTCTAATATCCAAAATCATCAAGTTTCGATAGATGACTTCACCAATATTGCGATGTCCATACAACCCCAGACCCGATATGACATTTAAATTCAATTTTAGAAAATATATCGTTTTCATTCATAAACCACAATTTTTGTTTAAACATATGTTTAAAAGTTTTGATGTCTCAGATCTGATATGAAATTAAATATATATAATAAAACTATCGGGTTCATTCTTCATCGCAGATTAGGATATCAACGATGTTACATCCTGTACTCAAATATTCTGATCATCGATCTCTTATAAAATCCAAAGCCAGTCCCACCAATAAGCCACATCATCTATCGCATTCCTGCTATCGCAACAGTAATATTGATGTTTCATTTTATTAACAACTTTGATATCTGATATGATTATTCTCCGATATCACAATCACTCCATCACAGTTTCTCATCGCATATGTTCATATCGCAACTTTGTTATTGCAACACTTATATCACATCACAAAACTCAAATGTCACCTTGTCGTAAGATCCTTCGATGCGACAAACTCTGATATATGCCTCTCTAACATTGTCTTTCAACTATTGTATAACACTTAATAACAAATTGCCAAAAGTGAATCTTGCAACTTGACAGTCATGCATAGCAAAGAAACTTGTGATGTGGAGCATCTGACGAGGTGATATCATGTACAAAAGACTTTAAGGCACTCTTGGGCAACCACTATGGTAATGAAGCAATTGATAAAAATTTGAACATGGTTAAATCATTTTCTATTTCTCTTATATTTGAGTTTTGATATATCACTCTATATCTAATATATGAAAATTCAAGACTTCTCCATCTACACATCTATTATTACATTGTCTTGGATTTGGTCTTGATTCTGAAACAAATTATGAAAATCATGGAGTCAATATGAAACTTATAATATTATGATAACAATCCTCATTGAAATTCATAAATAAGCATAATTTCCTCTCATTTCTATGGATTTTTTATTTTTTTAAAGATTCTTTGGACATAAATCATTGCATTATTCTAGTTTACTGCTTGCTTTAGATTAAATTTAATAAATAATAATTTTGGGTCATTAAAACTTATTCATGATTTTAATTATAATTAAAGGAAGAAGTTATCTTTTGTTAGAGAAAATGATATATCTTAGGTAAGATTAAATGAAATTCTCCAATGGTAAGTTTCATGTGCCCACTTTGATTTATTTTCATTACTTTACTTTTGATTTTAGTTTAGTTTTTTTTTTAGTTTTTGTTGATCTTGAACGTTATTTTTACAGGTCTTCATGAACCTTTCGCGTCTCTATTAGATCAATTTTCAAGTTTATTCTCTTTTTTTCAATTTCTTTTTATATTCTTAAGAGAATCAATAAGGATGCTCATCGAATAAGCTAAACTTCGGACTTTCTAAACCTCTAGTCTATTTCTTTGAGCATTGATTTTATTAGAAAATGGTTAAGATATTTTTTGCAGGATTTTCTTCCAAACAAGAAAATTTACAAAAGACAGAGAGTTCTCATTTAGCATATTATCTATCACCATTGCTATTCACCCTCTACATTTCGAGACCCTTATTTCTTATAACTTTGCAAGATTAAAAAAAAAAAAACCTAAATATCAACATAGGAAGACACGTACATATGCTTATTTTATTTTTCTTATTTTGTGGAGACATTTGTATAATTATTATTTTTGGGGTTGATTCTTTAAATTTGAACTTTTCTTTCATCTTTTTCTTTCTTCATATTTCAGAGTTTGCTAATTTCTTTTTATTTTTTGGAGTTATTTTCCATTTATTTTCAGTTTTGATTTGATTTTCGTGACTCTGCCACAATTTATATGAAAGGCCTTTTTGTCACCCAACAATGGTTGGCATACATTGGAAATCTCTTAACTCTATCTATTTCAGTGAATTTCATTTATCATTAAAGCCATATCCGTATTGAACCATAAAGTCCATCTTGATTTAAATATTTTTTATGAATAAACACACATCCTTTCTAAGTGATTGAGTTTAATGTCTGAAGAAAAGAACTGATTTGGGTTTAATACAATGAATCCCTCCTAGCTCTCCACTTTATAAAGCCTTTTATTGATAGTCATGGGAAAAATATTTGGAGTCAATACTGTGAAAGTATTAGGTCCATTAAACATAAATATTTATTACCATTCCACCTCTTTCACTCACATACATTATAAACCAAAAGCTTTCAAATGTGTTTATTAAAAGCGTTATTAAAAGAGCAAGCGTGGGAAATAAAATTAAACCTGTCAGAGCTATGGATGCTCACTAACAGTGGGACTAGGCTTGTATAGCATAAAAGACAGCTTCATCGGGGTACTGTTCAGGCTTGCTATCAGCGAAGCGATGTCAGAGACTAATCATAAAATGGATACATGCTTTATCAAAAACTCTAATTTGTACCTTCTTTTATTTTTCATATAAGGTAGTTTTAAAATTAAATTTTCTCAAATTTGGATTCATGACATTTACTCGAATATTCTTTGAGTACTTATCTTTACAAACTAATATTGCTTAATGAATTTATGTGGAACCCATGGAAATTTTTACTGTTAGATGTTTCCTCATTTCCATTATCTTTAACCTTTAGGTAAATTAAAGTTCATTATATTTAACCAGAGATAACTGGTCCTCCCCAGTGTGTCACCATTTTTGTAGAGAAAATCCAACACCCCTCATTTGACTTATTTACTTTAATAATGGGGTCCCTTTCCACTAATTTTTGGCAAAACCTTTTTATGATTTTTAGTTAAGTTAATTGTCTTACAATTTTTCCATTATCTTTATTTTCATTGAGTTTATAATTCGATTGTTTCGTTGAATTCAACTTTTCACTAGCTTTCTATCGATACTTCTTTCACCTCATTTGGTTAATTGTTTTGTAAATGACACTCCTTTGAAGTTTTCTTATTCTGGTGGCAAGGTTTGAAAAATGTATAAAATGTATGATATTTCAATTTTTGCAATTAAAATAGTCATTAATTGTAAATATTAACTCTTAGTTAATTTTTATCAATTTTTTTATTTTTTAGTAATGGCCCCACAAAATTACCTAGCCAAATTATAGAGCAATTGAAAAATGTGTTTCGGAATCTCAGTAATTTACTCCAATTTATTACTTTAAAACAAATTGCCAAACCCGATATTTCAAAATTGCAAATTAGTTGTAATTCAATTTCTATAATAATTACGCCGTAAGGCGTTCCCTCTGAGATCAACTTCCTTAATTGCCACCGTGTACTTCTCTGAACCATTCGATTTTATGTTAGACGATTCAAAAGTTACAGACCGTTCGATCGATAATTGCATACCGTTCGATAAATAATAATTAGGATAAAAAAAACTTTACATATTCTTGTAATGGGTGAACAAAACGTTACAAATTACAGATAATGCAGTTTAAAGTTACCAGCGATGGGGGTTTCAAGACAATAGCAGCCATCTTTCAGTGCACTTCAGTCCGGTGCATACACACAGAGGAAGAATTCACCGAGGAATTGCTGCTGAAACCCCTGCCAGACCGCAAAGTTTTGGCCCACTTCCACTTCACTAACAGCTTGCCTCTCCCGAAGATCCATGGCCGCCACCACAAGCTTTTTCCCAAAGCCATTTACCAGCTGGTAAGTACACGATGCCATTTTTGGGTGCCAAGTTTGAAAGATTTGTAAATGAAACACTTCAGAAAAATTGAAATCATTTGAGAGCATGGTATTGTTCGAGCTAAATTATTGTCCATGCAGTGATGCGATACAACAGAGAAATTTTTTTAGTGATTTTGCTTTAAAGAACTTTTATTTTTTTGAGAGGATCTTGATTCTTGCCCTAAACCAGACATGGCAGTCAGAGCATGTAAGGATTTATTTTTGTTATTTTAATTTTTCCTGTAAGTTTTAGGTCTAAATTTGAAAATGTTATTTTTCCCTGTTTAATTTTGTTATTGTCCTCTGCTTTATGGTGTTTGTGCGGATATTGCAGTGCAAGTTTCAGATGTCCCCAGTTTCGATGGATTAACAGAGCCTGGTGGAATAAATTACACACAGCAGCATATTCACACACTAATCGATCGTTTGTGGGATGCTAAGTCATAATTTTCATGGATTTTTACCGCCAGGTTCCCTCAAGCTCAGGCCGAACCGCTGATTGAAGAGCTGAATTTGACTCCGGGAATCGCAGAACCGGAAGAGGAATACGACGTCGGCCCTCGTTTGGTTGAAAGGAGTCTCAATTTGGATATTAATGGGGACTCGGAAAAGAACGCCAGTCTAGAAGAACTCGGTCATCATGTCGGATATTTTCGCCTCGAACACTCGCACGCTGCGAGTAAGTGTTAGGAAGATTTTTGAGAAACTATATAGAGGCATTTATTTAGATTGGATCTGTGAGGAAAACGATTAAATAATTAATCGATATAATGGTTTCGTAGTTTTTTTTTTAATCGAAGAAATTTGTTTGGAGCAGCTCTGCTCTGAAGTCTATAAAGTCGTCTTCTGGATATAAGACAAAACTCGTAGGGACCAAACCTGGTCACCTAACTATCCATCTTTAGAACTATAATGTTTTGGTAGTTTAAAATACCATTAATGTAAACTTTGTTTATTGGATAAAATTTGGGGAAAATCTTGGGTTTAATCGAATTCGAAAGGCGCAAAGGTCTGGTGTTCTGTAACGGCGTTGATGGACGTTAGATAATGAACAAAATAATTATTAGCTTCATTATGTGTCTGATAGATCCCTTTAGGTCGTTGCTTAGCTGGGATTATGCGAGTGTTCTTTTCTTTTTGTTTCTTTAAATATTCTCTTCAATTTAAATCTGTTCAATTCGACTCTACCTTTTATAATATGTTTATCAAATATTCCCAACTTGATGTGCTGAAATGGGATAAAAAAAGGGGTGCATTGAGTGATGTTCACGGTATTGATTGCTGGTTGAAACCAGAGTATGAGTCGCATAGCATATCATTAGATCCATGGTTTCACTGGGTAATCAGGATTTTCTGTAAGGCCATTCGTTCCAAGAGTGCTCTGGCTCAAACACAATTAACATTTCCAAGATTTCCAATCTGCTTATCCCAAGACTGCTCTGGCTCAAAACAAATTAACATTTCCATTCTACTTATCCTAATTAATGCCAAGTTCATGTCCACGTTGGTGTCAAATATACGCTCCTATCCACTGAACAAGAATGCGTTTATTGGGAATTAACTTTTACCCATTTTATTATAGCTTTTCAGGAGTAGCCTTGGCACTCTTACAGGAAAACATCATACACCATACAGACTTTTGATTATTACTCCTTGGTTCTGCCTTATTTCCGGGCACCAATCTAGCAATCATCGGGATTCTGCATGGTGTTTAAGGATTTCTCTTCTGCAACATATTATTTTTCTGATTGTGCTTTGAGTTTCATTGATATATTTTTCTGATTGTGATTCTGAGTTTTATTGATATTTTGTTTTGATAATTCCTGAATATTAATATAATCATGGGTATCCTATTCATGAGACTGAAACTTAAACCAAAGAAGTGCTGTAGTAAAACTGTCTGCCGACATGCATGCTTTATGAAGTACAAAAATGAAGGTAAACGTCTTCTCAAGCAACCTTTTCTCTCGCAAAGTGATGCTAAATGTCTATGTGCTTTTGCATCAACACGGCCTAAGTATTTATATATATCAGCTGCTTGCAACCTCAACCTCAATGGAGATAGGGATAATGTCTAAAGCTAATTGCTTTTAAGATGATTCTCTCCACGAAAAAGCCATTGTAGAGGTATGTTATCCCTATTTCCAAAATTTCTCATGAGAAGAGAATTTTTATCGTTCTGATTTTTTATCGTGCTTACCCAGTTGTGGTTGTTCATTTGATTCTGTGCAAATCTATTTTAATATTGAATAGCTGACGTGAGCTTGCCCCTTATAGCTTTACGTTATGCAAGTTATGCAACTTATCTAGGCAAGTAGATACATTATACATGTGAGGCTTCATACCGTGAGTAAACTGACCCGCTTAATTCTTACCCAGTTGTGGCTGTTTATTTCATCCTGGATACCATCCTTTTTTATTGAATAGGCTATGTGAGCTTGCCCCTTTATTTATGGTTTTCGATGCATGAACTTTTCAAGATATCAGTGACAACTTTTCAAGATATCAGTGACAAGGGATGCATGTTTTTATTCCTACATCTTTCCTCACTACCTATAGTTTAGAAATAACATTGCTAGAATGGAAACGATCATGTAGAGTGCATCTAAAGAATAATCCTCTATCCTGTAGTCAGCAAAGTAGAAAAATGTGAAAAACGCTCTTTGCAATGAGAAAATGCATTTCAATGTGTGGGTGAGAGAGAGCTTGAGGTAGGGAAGTATTTACTGTTAATTGAATTTAAGTATTTATATCCTTTTCTTTCCTAAAGCAGAAGGCATTAGAAGGTATTAATTGAGTGAACTAGCAACAGGTTTGTGACAAATGGTTACACTGACACATTTGTTATGTCTAGGATGTTCTACTTCTTCTTCGAGTCACGGGGAAGCAAAGCGGATGACCCTGTTGTTCTTTGGATGACTGGAGGCCCTGGTTGTAGCAGTGAATTGGCTGTCTTCTATGAAAATGGGCCTTTCAAGATTACAGACAATTTAACTCTGGTCTGGAATGAGTATGGATGGGACAAGGTATTCTGTCTTTTGTGTTAGTTTCAAGTGTTTTTTGTTATTTTTTTAATGTTTGAGATAGTATTACAAGTTTTAAACGTTTTTGTGCACAAGATCGATTCCATTTTCAGCCCTATTCCTGAATATAAGATTGGATCCACTTGAGTATTTTATCTGCCAATCATGGTTTCTTACAGGTTAATGAGTAGAACGTATTTTGATGTATTTGAAATTTGTCTTAAAATAATGCTTTGATTAGTGGTTAAAAAGAGTATGGCATTTCTGCATTGTTTGATTTTTTTGCTTATGGGGTACTGTGTTATATTTGCACTAGGTAATCATGATAGAGGAAAACTTTAGAAATTTGTCATATATTTGAAATTTGAAGTCTCAACGGATAGTCTTAGCAGAGGAAACCACAATTTAATTCATTGAGAATGCCTAGGGCAAGCATTCAAGAGACTATTTTAGATTTTATTTAATTTACAATCTGTGAAATCTATGGTCAAAGAAATAATCATGTTAATGGGAAAAGAGAAAAATTGAAAAACACTTCTTAGCCAACCCACTGATTTTTGCTACTATTAATGTCATGAATGTGAATGGACTCAAAGGCTGGTTTGATAGAGAAACTGCCATTTAGAACACGATAGAACTTATGACAGTATTTACTTGCAATTTGCCCAAGCAGTTACCAGTGATCGAATTAGTCATGGCTTTCAATCTCTCCATATTGATTCTGTGATTCATCAAGTTTTAGTTTTTGCCTTCTTGAAAATGGACTATTATGAGTATGGTTCACTATTCTATTAAATTTGAAAATTTGCATTTGAAAATGCGGTGTTTGACGTTTTAGAAATCTGGTTACTGTAGATTCTAGATGTGTGTTTCAACGTATTATGCTATTATGTTTGTAACTTTGTAGGATATATTCATATTTTATGATGAAGGCTGACAAATGTTGCTGAATAATATATACCGCGATTATGCATGGGAAATTCTCCTGCATACTGATGCAGATATTGTGCGTCTAATAACCATCTCGGGGTTCCTAATGAATGACCTTAATATAAGACACTGACAAAATGTGTCACGGTACCAAACAGAGACACTTTTGAGTAGGGTATTGGGCCTAAGTCTCTTGATGCTTGCTATTATAAGATTGTTGTAATGCATTTCATTGTTGAGAGTCTCAATGGAAACATGCGGATTATATATGAAGATTGAAGGATAAGACATTGGCAGAATGTGTCATGGTTCCAAAGAGAGACACTTTCGACTTCGGTATTGGGTCTAAGTCTCTTGATTGCTTGATATAAGATTCTTGTAATGCATGTTATTGTGGGGAGTTTCAATGGAAACACGCGGATTATAAATGAAGATTGCAGCCAAAAAGCAATGCTACCTATGATAAATTTATAATATATAACCAGGGGAAAATTAGGTGCAGAAAACTTACTTCAAAATCAATGGCTAAATTTGTTTGAAATTTTGAATGCAGTAGTTTTGTAACTAAGCACGGTTGGCTTTTTAATCATCCCGAAGGAGGGAAGAAGTCACATTTCTCATGCTTTAAAAACCTAATATAGTGAGGTCAAGGTTGATGTATCTGGTCCTGCAGAATGGGATTGTGCTGTGAATGGCTCAAATGATACTGGCCTGGGAATGACATATTGTGCACCATGCTTTTTAGATATTTTGTTAAACCGCATCATAGATATGTACTTTTCTGAATTGTATAATATCTGGATTTCTGTCCTATTATCACTCATCCCTATTCCTGAATATAAGATTGGATCCACTTGAGTATTTTATCTGCCAATCATGGTTTCTTACAGGTTAATGAGTAGAACGTATTTTGATGTATTTGAAATTTGTCTTAAAATAATGCTTTGATTAGTGGTTAAAAAGAGTATGGCATTTCTGCATTGTTTGATTTTTTTGCTTATGGGGTACTGTGTTATATTTGCACTAGGTAATCATGATAGAGGAAAACTTTAGAAATTTGTCATATATTTGAAATTTGAAGTCTCAACGGATAGTCTTAGCAGAGGAAACCACAATTTAATTCATTGAGAATGCCTAGGGCAAGCATTCAAGAGACTATTTTAGATTTTATTTAATTTACAATCTGTGAAATCTATGGTCAAAGAAATAATCATGTTAATGGGAAAAGAGAAAAATTGAAAAACACTTCTTAGCCAACCCACTGATTTTTGCTAGTATTAATGTCATGAATGTGAATGGACTCAAAGGCTGGTTTGATAGAGAAACTGCCATTTAGAACACGATAGAACTTATGACAGTATTTACTTGCAATTTGCCCAAGCAGTTACCAGTGATCGAATTAGTCATGGCTTTCAATCTCTCCATATTGATTCTATGATTCATCAAGTTTTAGTTTTTGCCTTCTTGAAAATGGACTATTATGAGTATGGTTCACTATTCTATTAAATTTGAAAATTTGCATTTGAAAATGCGGTGTTTGACGTTTTAGAAATCTGGTTACTGTAGATTCTAGATGTGTGTTTCAACGTATTATGCTATTATGTTTGTAACTTTGTAGGATATATTCATATTTTATGATGAAGGCTGACAAATGTTGCTGAATAATATATACCGCGATTATGCATGGGAAATTCTCCTGCATACTGATGCAGATATTGTGCGTCTAATAACCATCTCGGGGTTCCTAATGAATGACCTTAATATAAGACACTGACAAAATGTGTCACGGTACCAAACAGAGACACTTTTGAGTAGGGTATTGGGCCTAAGTCTCTTGATGCTTGCTATTATAAGATTCTTGTAATGCATTTCATTGTTGAGAGTTTCAATGGAAACATGCGGATTATATATGAAGATTGAAGGATAAGACATTGGCAGAATGTGTCATGGTTCCAAAGAGAGACACTTTCGACTTCGGTATTGGGTCTAAGTCTCTTGATTGCTTGATATAAGATTCTTGTAATGCATGTTATTGTGGGGAGTTTCAATGGAAACACGCGGATTATAAATGAAGATTGCAGCCAAAAAGCAATGCTACCTATGATAAATTTATAATATATAACCAGGGGAAAATTAGGTGCAGAAAACTTACTTCAAAATCAATGGCTAAATTTGTTTGAAATTTTGAATGCAGAAGTTTTGTAACTAAGCACGGTTGGCTTTTTAATTATCCCGAAGGAGGGAAGAAGTCACATTTCTCATGCTTTAAAAACCTAATATAGTGAGGTCAAGGTTGATGTATCTGGTCCTGCAGAATGGGATTGTGCTGTGAATGGCTCAAATGATACTGGCCTGGGAATGACATATTGTGCACCATGCTTTTTAGATATTTTGTTAAACCGCATCATAGATATGTACTTTTCTGAATTGTATAATATCTGGATTTCTGTCCTATTATCACTCATTGATGATGAATGTAGTGGTTCACCTAAAGTCTGAACTGTTTTGTATGATCACCGTGTTTCTATGTTATTTTGTATAAATTATTTTTTATAACTATTTTCAATTTATGTACCCTTTCCTATAACTTGAAAAGGATCATTTTGTGTTGTGAAGACTCAAGATCTTGAATATAATATGTTGGTGACTTGGCAGGCATCAAATATCATTTTTGTGGATCAACCTACTTGAACCGGATTTAGTTACAGCACTGATGTACGTGACCTCCGTTACGATGAGAAGGGTGTTAGTAATGATATGTATGACTGTTTACAGATATGTTTCATTTCTTCCACAAATGATGTATTTGATAAGTACTTAGTGTAGAGTTGGAAAATGGTTTTTTCCCAATTAGCTGTTTAACCATTTTGTGGATGGCCCATGTACAAGTTCAAAAATTTCAGTTTGTAAGTAAAAAAAACTTGTAGTTGTTTGTCAACGAATGCAGATACTTTAATGAGTTTTGTACAAACTTGTAGTTGCTTGTCAACGAATGCAGACTTCTGACTTTAATAAGT